>CAUYON010027367.1:0-11106 GCA_963573935.1 Arctocebus calabarensis
GGTCCTCCTCATAAAATATTCTCCCAGGCCGATTTTTTCAAGTATTTTTCCTACACTTTCTTCTAGTATTTTTATAGACTATTTTCTTTTATCAATGAATAATATTATGTTTTCTCTGATATTTTTTCTTTTATTACTTTCTATTAAAGCATTACTTTTAGAAATAATTGCCTGGTTTTTTATGTTAACATTTCTGTTTATTGTGTTTTAGACTTATCTTTGGCAAATGTAATGATATTATAGGTAATCCAATATCAGACTCTCAACTTAAAAAAGTTTAATCAATTTCCATCTATTGTAATAGCTAATGTGTTTGATAATTCTAACTTTTTATGCTATGCTTTTCCTGGAGTTTTATTTATTGTTGTTTTCTTGTTCTCAGATGTCTTTCTTTCTGTGAATTGGTATCTTCCACATCATGTACATAATTTATAATCTTAAATATCATATACGTATGTATGTATATATGATGTCTAAGATATAAGCTATATGAAAAGATATATATGTATTCTATATCTACACATACATTTAATTGAACAATGTCTAAACATCCCAATCTTCCTCTTAATTTTATTACTTTATTTAATAAAGTAATTTAATTTAATTAGTCCAAACATTTAAATAATACTTATTTTAAAGTAATTTTCAGGTTGCCCTACTATTTTGTGGACAGACATATTGTTTTTGAATCGATCGGCTCTCTCTTGGCATATTTTCCCCTCTTGTTATTTAAAAATTTTAATTATATATACTTTTCTTATTTAAAAATTTTTAGCAGGGCACAAGTGTTTTTTTGTTATGTGGATAAATTGTATCATATTAAAGCCAGAGCCTTAAATTATACATTCTTCAATGGATATTGTCCACCTTGGGGATACTGCACACAACCTAAGTTGTGGAGGCCATAATTTTCATTGTAAGGTTATTTCTGTCATATCCCTGCAGGTCTAATTAATTCTTGACCAATTATTTGGTTTCTTTTTGATGCAAGGTTTCCTTACCTTATGCATTGGTGTGACTTTGAGTTCTAAACTTTTTGTATAGGGTAGATCTTATTTTTCAAATCACTACGCAGAATACGTAGGCTGCATCTGTGCTGTATCTTCACCTCAAAGTTCAGACTTTCTTTTTCTAATTCCTTAACTCTAGGTCCCCAGTTTAGATAAATATATAAATTCTTGTTGAAAGTAGAAAATTCATACTGGACAGGAAGTCACTGGACGAATCTTAGCTGAGCTTCCCTTACCTGTCAGAGCGATGACAAGTGACTCACGCCTGTAAGATCTGAGTGCTCAGTTCTCATTCTCTTCACACTCACCATGGGGAGAACCTTACACTAACAATCCAGGGGTGTCCATTTCAGGGAATTTTCAAAGACATTGAGTTTTCCGGGTTCGTGCATGAAGTTCAATAAGAGCAAGGGCAGATATTCACTTGAGAAGGTGCGAAATCTGTGCACGGGTGTTTTGAATAATTCCTCAGCCTACGGCACTCTTGTTCCAAAAAGCCTACTACGCCACAGACTACTCTCTAACCAGTATTTAAAGTAATTATTTTTGCAGAGTTTTGATGATGAGCTTGTCCAATCTATTATCCTATAGTAGACTACACCAACATGTACTTCTGGAGTGTGGACTATCTCCCGGGCAGAATGTAGATGCTCAGGAAGTAACCAAATCAGGCATGATTGCTATCTCAGCTGGGGCTCATGATCTGGTGACTTTGGATGATTGTGTGTCTTTCTCCTTTTGGGTGATGACGATGATGATGAAAATGATTGTTAGTTTTCTACCGATGGTTACCACAACATCTTCATTGATCAAAAATAAATTCATTAGTAGGTTGCTACTAGATCTACTATTCTGCAACAATCAGATCTTGCTCAAATCATGATGCTTAGTTTGGGTCATAATACTTTAAGGGAGATGTTGACAATCACTTATTTATAAATGACCCAAATGTTGGAGAAATTTGAAAATATAATGAAAAAATGAAAATATGATGAAAAATATGGTGAAAAAATGGATAGAGAGACTGGAGAAAGAATTGCTCTTAATAAAGTTGGGGGGAACTTGTATTTGCCATTCCTCAAATCCCTTTTTCATGTAATATGATGATATTTGGAATTAAAAAGTCTATATTCCCTATTTTTATCAATATGACTATCATTATTAGCTATTTTCTTATAGGCGTGGTACATTGTTCTAGTACATTTAACGTATTGTCACAGGCTTTCAATGGCTAATAAGAGGGATCAAGCTCTTCCATTGTTTATTATTCACCGAATATCAATGCCAAGGGCTGGCTCAAGTTTTGATTACATACAAAGATGCTAAAGCTACCAGAATATGCTAGAGAAGACTCTTCACATTTGTTTCTGGTCAAATCCAATGGGAATGGTCTTTAATTTATTTATTTACCACGAAATAAATTATAGCTTTTCATACTGAGAATAAACTCTTTCCAGCTGTCTCTTTTCAAAACTGTGTTGTGCCACGCATGGAGCTTTTGTGAGCCACAGATAGAGTCACATTTCTCTCTACTAACTGAAACAAGCTTGTAGAAAGTTAACCATGAGAAAGTTAAATATTTGCTATGGGCTTTACAAATGGAAACTATGAACATGAAATTAGTTTTTCTCTTTTTTTGAAAATATGATATATCTGTAAAATGGTAGGATAGCAATATAGAAATGATGTCGGTGCCTGATAAATTCATGGTGCTCTACATCAATTTTAAGGAAAAGGGGGTAAAGAAGTTGGTATTCTGGCTTGCAATCAAATTTAAATCACTACCAGACAATATTACACTAAAGCCCACATACTGTGGTTTGGAACTATCTGAATCTATTCCAAATTACCCTTGGACAACACCAGACAGGTTTAAACTCATTGAGCTTATGTAAGAAATTACTCTTTGCCAATACTGGTTCCATCTGTTCTATGCTGCAATGAACACATCCAGGTTGCATCTGCACTCTCAGTAAAGATGTCTTACAGGTGTACATGTGGCTACTTGTTGGTAAAAGGGTCACTGAAATTCCTTTCTTGCTCCAGTTTTAATTTTAACCCCCTTTTCAGAGAATTGAGGAGAAAATCAGAAGGAGGAAGGAAATAATGCTTTTATTACTCAAAGTCGAGTAAAATTTTATTCATATTCTTTCCTGTCCCTTTGCCCTAAAGGATTTAGAGTTGCAGAAACCTCTTAAATTCAAGTACTCCAGTTTGAGGTTAACTTCCAAACATCTCTGGCCACATCTTGTTTTATGTCCTCTTGGGTATGTCATTTTAGTCAGGTAATGTTTATCCCGGTTCTAGCGGGAAGCATGGAGAGAGGGCTTTGCCTGCCAGCTGTTAAGATGGAAAGTCTGAAATGCTCCAGCTTTCTTCAGAAAGCGTCTCTTTTGATGAAAAATATTTATAGTCTCATCCTCTCAGTCTTTGCTATCCCCTCCCCCATTCTCATCAGCATAAGAGAAATTTGAACAATTACTTGACATAGTTAAGAATTATATGATTCTAAGGATAGTACATTCAGAAGTCCCTGATTTGCAAATGGTACCTGGCATGGATTTAGCACTTTGGCTACAATGGAATATAACTGATAGGTTGGAAACTTTTAAAAATGTGCATTATCACTCTAATTCATCATCTTGTAATATGCAAATGTACTTTTACATTATTAAAAAATTTGGAGCATCTTTTAAATTATTTTTCTTTATGAATAGATATGCAACTACATATTTTTATTATGTAATTATCTCGCCTGGCTATTTTTTTGTTGTAGTTGTCATTGTTTGGCAGGCCCTGGGATGGGTTTGAATCTGCCAGTCTGGTGTATGTGTCTGGCACCCTCGCCACTGAGCTACAGGCACCGAGCCACAAAACTTTTAATTTTCAGTATACTTTATATTGATGTAGAGTTAAAGCAAATTAAGACAAACTTTCTCCCAATTCTTCAATATCTTTTACTTTGTTATCTTCCTCCTAGTGGCAGCTTCACTTTATTTTCATTCCCTTATTTTCCCCTACTTCCATGCATGAATTAACAGAATGCAGTGAATAGCTCCTCTTCCAGCTGGATGTGAGCATGTGAACGTCAAGTGCACTAGCTAATCGGCTATAAGCAACGTGTTCTGTGGCAATTTCTAGGAAAGTTTTTGAAGAGAAAGGAGAACATAGTTTTGTTCCTTTTATTCTCTTTCCCCTCATTTTGCTACCTGAAGTGTGGGCCTACCTCAGACTGTGAATAGTGGCCCCAGGAGATGAATCCTTAGGGACTTTATGGGAAGGGCCACCATGCCAGTTCCCCTTTTCCCATAATTCATATATATAAGAAGCAAACTTCCTTCTTACTCTGGCCACAATGAAATTGAATTTTACTATTAAATACAGTTGAACCTAACACTGTCTTCTGAGCACTGTATATGAAATATGTTTATAGTCACGGTGGGAAGTGAATATGCATTTATAAAATGACATAAATAATTACCTGGTTATTTCACAATAGGTATAAATATTAAATTATTAAATTACCAATTGGAAGTTATTAAATTTTCTCTTAGAAAATATACACTAGGTGAATTGCTTAACAAATGACATAAGGGCAGAAATTCAAATATATTGGTGATGACAAGCAGATGACGAGATTAGAATAGAAGACGTAGGACTGGATTCCAGTAAGACATGAAGTGAGTGCACTTGGGAAATTTAACACCAATGCCAGGAGTGGTATTGAATAGAATGAGCAAGTTTGTAGGATTGGTATTTTATACTGTGAAATGAGGTCTTTGATTTTTATTTCAAGTGTTATTGAAGTATATGTTTTCTCACTATGTAAGTTAAAATCACTGACTTGTAGATGATAGGGTTTTTAAAATTATTTTATAATTTCCCAAATGGTTCTATAGTATTTTTATAATAAATAAATAAGCAGCCTTAAAATAATTCATCTTTTTTACAAAAACTTCAGACACTTTTAGGTCATGAAGAATTTAAACCATCTATTTTGAGTCCCCCAATAGATTTAATTTTAAGAGATTAGATGCTAGCTTGATAATTTTGTATAAGAATACATGGCCACATTTTAAAATTTCCACTGTTGGAAAAATCTTCCATATACTTAAGTTAAATCTGCAGTTTAAGCCAATTTTTCTGATTGTCTCTTAATATGGAAGTGTTTCAACCTATATAATCATCAATTTAAAAAGGAATTCAATTACATAATAGTAAAAGTAACACCTTTACGTTATAAAAGTGTCTGTATTTTTAATACACCGCAACATGTGTGTTTCATTTAATTTTTATAGCAATCTCTGACAAAAGTACTCTTATTGTAACAATATTATCTGTCTTGGAAACTTCTGAACAGAGAATTAAATCTAGCTTTTATAATTTCAAATCCATGAGGCTTTGTGTGTGAATCTAGATTTTATGCTATGTGAACCCTAAATCGTACACTTTTAAGGGACTCTCCTTATCAACAACAATGCAACGTTAAGAATAAAAAAAATTAGATCAGAGTAAATAATCAGAATAAAGAAAAAAATCACCGAAAGTAAAACTTTTAAAAAGTTGAAAAATATAAAAAATATTTCAAAATCCATATAAAAATATAATATTTTAGTTAACAACCTATAATGCTTTCATTTGGAAGTTTTTATAGAAAATAGTCTGCATACTAGTTCACTGCCTCTTCGCATGACAATGATTTTGTAATTCCTTTAGATAGGTAATTCAATCTATTTTCTTCAATAGTTCATGGAAACTTTTGATGAATATGAAAACTTTTAGCTTCACAATTCATTTTAGCCATGTCAAGTAAATTTTTAGGCTTACTTGTAAATCTGGGAAAACTATCAATTTTATTTCACATTTAGGCTATAAGATTTCATGGCATTTCAAGGTTACTTATGCAATAGGTAATCTCAAATATGCAACTATTTTCATTTCTAGGTATTTGTTGTAAGGGCTTATTGTGAATTTCATAATTATTTTGTTCACAAGAGTATTTTATATCAAACCAGCAAAAAATGTCTTTACCAATAGAAGATTTACTCTTCTTTTTTGGGTTTTCAAATAATCTAAACAACTTTACTTCTTCTCAAAGAGTATCTCTATCTCTTAAAGACTTATAGCTGTTAGGATGGTCTAATATTTTGTCATCAATTACTCTTCAAGGTCAGAATAAATTCAACCATTTCCTTGATTATTTTATTATTTTGTTTTGTAGTTTACTAATTCTTAGAATTTTATTTGTTGTTTTCATAAATGAATCTAAAGATGACTAAAAAATTATCTGTCATTCATTTCAGATCAGGAGTCTTAAATTATAGGACAGTGTAACCAAATCCTGATACTGCATGGTTGCTTGATCAATGGACATGTGAAGAATTTTGTTGCTGAACACTTAATTCTTCACATTGGCTCACTATGTTCCTAGCAATTTTCATGACATTTGTATCTGGAACCCTCAGACTTCATCAGATACATTTAGACATGATCCAACATGTTGGCCTAGAGGAAACAGGAGATTTTACAAACGTTGTGGTTGAAGCAGTACTGTTGGGCTTGTGTTCTACAAATACAGGTTTTCTGATCATATTAGAATGTAATTCCCATAAAGAAATAAAATGTTTGGTACATTTCTAGTTTATATGTCACATGTTCTATTCTTGTTTGTATTCTTTCCCTAATGACGGGGAACTTATTATTTTATCTGCGTGTTGTTGAGAAGAAAATCCTCCACTTACAACTTTACATGTCTGGTGATTAGAAAATTATTCAAAGGCTAGTTTCAGGTACAATTCACTTTTTTCCTTTCTTCCTTCCCACCACTCCTCCACTGCTCTGCTGCCCACATACTTCCAGTTTTAAGACTTCAAGTTCATATCATGATACTATCTCTGGTTCTGCACGTCACTTGTAGATTTGTAGGACCTGTTCATATGACTAGAAATATCTTACCTATAAATAAATACCTATAAATACCTAAAATACATTCCAGTAAATCTAAACTAAATGTTTCCTCTTAGCTGGATCTAAAACATGTGGTTGACTCATCTATTAACACTCAAAAGGTAGATAAAAATGGAGGGAAAGTTGAAGTAGAAAGATATACATTTCTTAACCAAATTAAGATGAAATATCATAGTTGAGAATATTTTGCAAAATCATATAACCTTTAGGTTCCTAGCAGGTACCAGTGAAAGCAAGGGACGCCAACGTTTCAGTTTTGTGATAAACCTGCCTCAGTGTGCAGGGATATCATTTTTAAAGATGTAGATTTTGTATCTTTTTAAAAAATTTTTATTTATTTATTTTTTTATTAAATCATAGCTGCATACATTAGTGCAATCAAGGGGTACAATGTGCTAGTTTCATATACAATCTGAAGTGTTTTCATTAAACTGTTTAACATACCCTTCATGGCATTTTCTTAGTTATTGTATGAAGACATTTGTATTCTGCATTTAGTAAGTTTTGCCTGTACCCTTCTAAGATGCACCATAGGTGTGGCCCCACCAATTACCCTCCCTCCACACCAACCTCCCCCCTCCCCTCTTTTCCCATATTCTTGTGCTATAGTTGGGTTATAGCCTTTATATGAAACCTTTAAATAGTAGGGCTGAGTACATTGGATAATTTTTCTTCCATTCTTGAGATACTTTGCTAAGAAGAATATGTTCCAGCTCCATCCATGTAAACATGAAAGAGGTAAAGTCTCCATCTTTCTTTAAGGCTGCATAGTATTCCATGGTATACATGTACCATAGTTTATTAATCCATTCGTGGGTCGATGGGCACTTGGGTTTCTTCCATGACTTAGCAATTATGAATTGGGTTGCAATAAATGTTCTGTTACAGATGTCATTGTTATAATGTGATTTTTGGTCTTCTGGGTATATACCTAGTAAAGGAAGTATAGGGTCAAATGGAAGGTCTATTTTTAGATCTCTAAGTACTGTCCAAACATCCTTCCAAAAGGAACTTATTAGTGTGCATTCCCACCAGCAGTGTAGAAGTGTTCCCTTTTCTCCACATCCACGCCAACATCTCTGGTTTGGGGATTTTTGTTATGTGGGCTAATCTTACTGGAGTTAGATGATATCTCAGAATAGTTTTGATTTGCATTTCTCTGATGATTAATGATGGTGAGCATTTTTTCATGTGTCTGTAGGCTGTGCGCCAATCTTCTTTGGAGAAGTTTCTCTTCAAGTTCTTTGCCCATCCTGAGATGGGATCACTTGTTCTTTTCTTGCTAATATATTGGAGTTCTCTGTGTATTTTGGTTATTAAACCTTTGTCAGAGGCATAACTTGCAAATGTTCTCTCCCATTTTGAGGGCTATCTACTGGCTATACTTACAGTATTCTTGGCTGCACAGAAGCTTTTTAGTTTGATGAGGTCCCAGTAGTGTATTTTTGATACTGCTTCAATTGCCTGGGGAGTCCTCCTCATAAAGTATTCACCCAAGCCCATTTCTTCAAGAGTTTTCCCTGCACTTTCTTCTAATATTTTGATAGTTTCATGTCTTAAGTTTAAATCTTTAATCCAGTGAGAGTCTACCTTAGTTAATGGTGAGAGGTGTGGGTCCAGTTTTAGTCTTCTACAGGTCGCCAGACAGTTCACTCAGCACCATTTGTTAAATAGGGAGTCTTTTCCCCACTGAATGTTTTTAATTGGCTTGTCAAAGATTAAGTAACGGTAAGTAGCTGGATTCATCTCTTGGTTCTCTATTCTGTTCCAAACGTCTACCTCTCTGTTTTTGTGCCAGTACCATGCTGTTTTGATCACTATCGATTTATAGTAGAGTCTCAGGTCTGGTAATGTGATTCCTCCTGTTCTGTTTTTGATTTTGAGTAATGTCTTGGCTATTCGCGGTTTTTAATGATTCCATATAAAACAAAGTATTATTTTTTCAAGGTCTTTAAAATATGACAATGGCGCTTTGATAGGAATTGTATTAAAATTATATATTGCTTTGGGTAGTATAGACATTTTAACAATGTTGATAATGCCCAGCCATGAGCATGGTATATTTTTCCATTTGTTAACATTTTCAGCTATTTTTTTTCTTAAAGTTTCATTGATCTTTCACATCCTTTGATAGGTAAACTCCCAAATATGTCATCTTCTTTGGCAATACTGTGAAACGAAAAGAGTCCTTGACTGTTTTTTCGGTTTGGCTATTGTTGGTATATATAAAGGCTACAGATTTATGGGTGTTGATCTTGTAGCCTGAGATGTTGCTGTATTCCTTGATCACTTCTAAAAGTTTTGTAGTACAATCCCTGGTGTTTTCCAGATATACAATCATATCATCTATGAAGAGTGAAAGTTTGATCTCTTCTGACCCTTGATCAAAGGTGATACCCTTGATCACCTTTTCTTCCCTGATTGCAATGGCTAAAACTTCCATTAATGATGTTGAACAGCAATGGAGACAATGGGCAACCTTGCCTGGTTCCTGATCTAAGTGGAAATGGTTTCAAATGAACTCCATTCGATATGATATTGGCTGTGGGTTTTCTGTAGGTGGCCTCTATCAGTTTAAGAAATGTCCCTTCTATACCAATGTTTTTAAGTGTTCTGATCATGAAGGGCTGCTGGATATTGTCAAAAGCTTTTTCTGCATCAATTGAGAGAATCATATGGTCTTTATTTTTTAATTTGTTTATGTGCTGAATTACATTTATAGATTTACATATCCCAGCCTTGAGACCCTGGGATAAAGCGCACTTGATCATGGTGTGTAATTTGTGTGATGGTTATTGGATTCTGTTTGTTAGTATCTTGTTAAATATTTTTCCATCAATATTCATTAGTGATATTGGTCTATAGTTTTCTTTTCTTGTTGGGTCTCTCCCTGGTTTAGGGTCTCTCTCTGGTTTGCCTCATAAAATGTGTTGGGTAGTGTTCCTTCTTTTTCTATATTTTGGAAGAGGTTTAGTAATATAGGTACTAGTTCTTCTTTAAAGGATTGGTAGAATTCTGATGTGAAGCCATCTGGTCCTGGGCTTTTATTTTTAGGGAGATTTTGTATAGTTGAAGCTATTTCAGAACTTGATATAGGCCTGTTAAACATTTCCACTACATTCTGGCTGATCTGGGTAGGTGTCGTGCTTCCAAGTATTGGTCAATTTCCTTCAGATTTTCATATTTCTGAGAGTAAAGTTTCTCATAATATTCGTTAAGGATTTTTTGAATTTCTGAGGGGTCTGTTGTTATTTCATCTTTACCATTTCTGATTATTGAAATTAAAGATTTGACTCTTTTTCTCCTTATTAGATTAGCCAAAGGTTTATCTATTTTATTGACCTTTTCAAAAACCCAACTTTTTGATTTATTGATCTATTTTGTAATTCTTTTGTTTTCAATGTCATTTAATTCTGCTCTAATTTTGGTTATTTCTTTTCTTCTACTCGGTTGGGGGTTGGAATGTTCTTCCTTCACCAGTTGCTAGAGATGTCCCATTAAGTTGTTAACTTCCTCTCTTTCTGTTTTCTTGAGGAAGGCTTGCAGTGCTATAAATTTCCATCTTGGCATTGCCTTTGCAGTATCCCCGAGGTTCTGATAATTCATATCTTGATTGTCATTTTGTTCCAAAAATTTGGTAATTTCCTTCTTAATCTCCTCCATGACGCAGCTATCCTTCAGCATAAGGTTATTTAGCTTCCACGTTTTTGTATGAGTATGCAGATTCCTGTTATTATTGAGTTCAACTTTTATTCCATGATGGTTGGAGAAGATGCAAGGAATAATTCTATACTCAAGGAATAATTTGCTGAGGTTAGACTTGTGACCTAATATGTGATCGATTTTGGAGTATGTTCCATGGGGTGATGAGAAGAACATGTATTCAATTTTATTAGGATGAAATGTTCTGTAGATTTCTGTTTAATCCAGGTGTTGAATGGTTGTTTAAATCTAAAATTTCTTTGCTTATCTTCTTATTGGAGGATCAATCCAACACTGCTAAAGGAGTATTAAAATCTCCAACTACTATGGAGCTGGAAGAAATCAAGTTACTCATGTCTATTAGAGTTTTTCTTATAAATTGAGGTGCATTCTGGTTGGGTGCATAAATATTAATAATTGAAATCTC
>CAUYON010027370.1:0-47499 GCA_963573935.1 Arctocebus calabarensis
GCTGGGCGTTGTGGTGAGCACCTGTAGTCCCAGCTACTTGGGAGGCGGAGGCAAGAGACTCGCTTGAGCCCAGGAATTGGAGGTTGCTGTGAGCTGTGATGCCATAGCACTCTATCCAGGGTGACAGCTTGAGGCTCTGTCTCAAAAAAAAAAAGAACTCTGTGAGATAGGAAGGTGAGTGGCATTCCACTAATATTTTCTAATTTTCTAGTATTTTCATCGAACTAAGGAGAAAATGGATGCAGAGAGGAGAAATGACTTAGGCTCATTCACTCCTGATCAATACAGAAAAACAGAAATCCAAGATGCCATCTCTAAGTCGAGGCCCAGGGAGGAAGTACTTAGGCTTTCCTGTAAATATCCACCCTAATGTTAAAAGTTCAGATTCCAGAGGCAAAGTAAGCGACTTCATGTCTTCTGCAATGTATAGGTGCAGGACATGCACCTGCAGAACACTGGCCCAGGAACTGTGTCCCAGAGGACACGGACACTGTTCCTACCCAGCCCTATTCCTGTCTAAAAACCAGCCTGCAGAGCAGGAGGGCAGGAACAGCATCTCCCCATCTCTACCTTTTCCTCAGCCCTTCCCCTCTTCTGGCTAAGGGCCCTAACTTTGGGTGAAAATGAAGAAAGGCACTCAGTAGGAGGTTCCTTTTCTTACATACCTAGGCCATCAGGCCCTGAGGGTCTAAGACAGTGGTTCTGAACCTTCCTAATGCCACAACCCTTTAATACAGTCCACAGGGGTTGCGACCCACATGTTGAGAATCGCTGGTCTAAGAAATTCCATGAGGGTTTTCAAAGAGTGGACGTAAGGATTGGGAAGTATAAGGCTTCATGGTCCCTTTATGACCCAAAGCTTTGAGCCCCCCTCCCTGAAGATTATAAGATATCATCTCCCTTTCCCAGAAGGAAGAGCTGTCCAAGTGATTCTTGTAGACAAAGCAGGGAGGATAGGCCCCCTGTGCTAGAAGCTTGGAGGTGGAGGGCAGATTGTATAGTTAAAAAGTGCCTTCATGGTTGGCTCGGCGCCTGTGGCTCAATGGGCTAAGGTGCCAGCCATGTACACCTGAGCTGGCGGGTTCAAATCCAGCCCAGGCCTGCCAAACAGCAATGACGGCTGCAACCAAAAAATGACCTGGCGTTGTGTGGGGGGCACCTGTAGTCCCAGCTACTTGGGAGTCGGAGGCAAGAGACTCCCTTGAGCCCAGGAATTAGAGGTTGCTGTGAGCTGTGATGCCACGGCACTCTATCCAGGGTGACAGCTTGAGGCTCTGTCTCAAAAAAATAATAATAATAATAATTAAGTATCATATATTGATATTGGATCATTTCAAATATCATATATAATATTTGTAACAAACTTTTTTCATCAAATATGAAAACCTGTATTTATAAGAACATCATTATTTTATGGACCACTAAGAAAAAAAAAAGCCCAAGGTGGAGAGTGTCATAGGAACCCCCCTTCAACATAAAGCTGTGATGTTCTCAGTGAAGGGATAAATGAAAAATAAAAGCTACCACGCAAAACGAAGAGAAGAAGAAAACATGTGTCTCAACCCTGCATGGTGGTACTCATGCATTTTGCTTTCTAAACTTGTACAGTCAGTGTGATCCAAAAGAACACCACACAGAGAATATAATGTCCAACAGTCTGAGGCTGGGTGTCCCCAGATGATTGGCAGAAATAGTTCAGTCCTCTCCTGAAGCTCCTGCCTTCATTTCAGGCTGATCATCAGGATTTATCATTGACTGGGAGATACCTCCTGATTTCAGAGATCTGAAAATTTTTATCTTGGAACCAATGAAAGATGACAAAAACCTGTTTCCTATGTCCTACCCAGGAGAATTGGTACAAAGTACTTGTCTACAATCTCTTCTAGGTCTTACCTGCCTTGTCACAGGTCGTGGTTTGCTTGTTTGGTGTTAAGATGCTACAAATAGGCCAGGTGCAGTGGCTCATGCCTCTAATTCTAGCACTTCGGGAGGCCAAGGCCAGTGAATCCCTTGAACTCAGGAGCTCAAAACCAGTCTGAGCAAGAGTGAGACCTCTGTCTCTAAAAATAGCTGGGCGTTGTGAAGGGCGCTTGTAGTCCCAGCTACTTGGGAGGCTGAAACAAGAGGATTGCTTGAGCCCAAGACTTTGAGGTTGCTGTGAGCTATGATATCACAGCACTCCACAGAGGGTAACAAAGTAAGACTCTGTCTCAAAAAAAAGCTGCAAATACTAAAGGTCTTTTTGACTGTGTCAACAAACCTTGACCTTTACACAGCTAGGTTTCCTAAGGAGAGGAAGCCATCAGTTGTTGAGCAATGCCAGGCAAACTTTCTAGTGAAGGTCAAAATAAAATGCACTCCACAAGTGAAATGTTGGTGATGATTTGAATTAGGGAAGCTGGGGGAAAGGAGGAGAATCTTGGAATCAGCTGCACACTGTTCGTGCTAAGAGGGTCCTCAGAGAAAACCACCCAACACCACCATTTTACAATATCTTACAGGGCAGGACTTGTCTGAGCTCACCCAGCTAGTCAGCCCTAAGCTGGTCTCAGAGCTGTAAGTGGTTTTCCTGTGAAATCAGTGTATTCACATCCAGTCATCAGTAACTGCTTCTCATTTAGACATTGCATGAGCACCTTTTTCTGTACAAAGAGAATCGAGTAATACCCCCATGTTTTTCAGGGAAATCAGAGGCGGTTATGACCTTTCTCTGCCACCTGGTCAGCTGAACTCTCATTCTCCTTTGGTGTTGGAACCAGGGAGGCCGGTGAATCCCACCAGAGGACCTGCTTGACTCTTGCCCACATCCCACAGCTGGCATTTTAACAATGGAGTTGAGGACACGGCTAACAGTGGCAGGATGGGGGGTGGGAAGTGGTGCCTAGAGGAAGGCAGGCTTGTGGGGGCACTGCTCCATGGGCAGGCCTCTTCCCTCTGCCACGGTGCAGGATTAAAGGTCAGCCTCTGTGCTCTGTCCAAACACCATCCTGGGCTGTCTGTGGGGGGAGGGTGAGTGTGTCATAGCTCCCTGAGTAGCGATTCCTAAGGAAGCTGGAGAGGTGGCCCGGGGAAGGCAGCAGCCTGTCCCTTCTCCAAGGCAGATGCTCACAGCTTGTGATTGCCCGACTTCCTGTCAGAAAGGGTGGGATGGTTTGTTAACTGATGACTCTGCAGATGCAAGAGGCTGGCGATGAAAGGATGAGCGGAGGAATGATGGCAGAAGGCAGCGTCTCCTCTGTGACTCCCTCTGCCTCCCCTCCAGGTCCCCTGCAGGTGGCTGCGAAGGTGGTGGCTTCCCACTTCCCTTGTCATGCAGCTCACTTGGCCCGTGTTGGAGGTGGCTGTATGCCCAGCTGTCACCCCACTGTCGACCTTCTGTAAATGTCTGTGGAACCAAATGCCTTTTCTCCTTTGTCTGTGAAATTCTTGGCCTGTGGAGAAGATTCTTTGCCCTGGAGAGGAGACCCAGCAGTGGGCATATTCAAGTAGCAGAAGGGGCCAGTTCAGTTGAACAAACACTGATTGTGCTCTGGCTCTAGAAGGGAGGTGACAGATAAGGACAAGACAACCCAAAGAAAAGACTCAGTGTCTGGGGAAGAGGGCGACCCAACCAACTCAGACATGGGAAATGCTGTGGTGAGTGGTAAAATAGCAACCTCCGATTCCAGAAAATGGAGGGAGGGTTGTGATTGAGAAAGGCTAGGAAGGAAGGGCAGCAGAGAGCAGAGGCCTCCTCCGGGATGGACTCCTCACCGCTGATACCCAAGCTGTATCCCCCTGAGGAAGGTATGAGTTGAATTTGGAGGGTGGTGGATGAGCGGCCAGGAACAGTTGCAGGGAGATTATAGAGATTAAAAACAGAGTTTTTGGTTTTTAATTTTTTGTTATGGCCTTCTCAGCAGGAAAATTTTCAAAACGTACACAAAAGTATGGAGAATGCGCTAGTGAATTCATTGTACCTATTCAACAGGGATCAACTCATGGCCAGTCCTCCTTCATTTCCCCCATTAGTTTTTCTGGGGTATTTGGAACATTTTAAAGCAAAATTTATATTTATTTAACTCTTAAATTTTTCAGCATAAATCTCTGATAAGGACTGGACTTTCTATTATTTTATTTATTCATTTATTTTAGAGACAGGGTCTCACTCTAGGCTCAGTGTAGTGCTGTGAGCATAACTCAAGCCTGGGCTTGAGAGATCCTCCTGCCTCAGTAGCTGGGACTACAGGCATGTGCCACCACACCTGGCTAAGTTTTTATTTTGGGGTGGGGAGGGAGGACAAGGTCTTGCTATGTTGCCCAGGCTGGTCTCAAACTCATGGCCTCAAGAGATCCTCCTGCCTCAGCCTCCCAAAGTGCTGAGATGACAGGCATAAGCCCCAGCTGGGACTTTCTTTTTAAAATAACCACCGTACCATTATCACAGCTGACAAAATTAGCAATAATTTCTTCATCTCATCTAGATGGATACCCATTCTATACTCACATGTACCTATTGTTCTCAGGGGTGTCCTGTTCAATTCAGGATCCAAACACTGTCCACATGTGGCATTTGGTTGCTGTGTCTCAAGTTTCTTGGGCTTTGTAACAGTATAGGAGGGAGAACTCTTGCAGTTTTTTCTGAGATCAAAAAAATTGCTGATGCTCGGCGTCTGTAGCCCAGTGGCTAGGGCAATACCAGGGCTGGCAGGTTTGAACCCAGCCTGGGACTGCCAAACAACAATGACAACTCTAAAAAAAAAAAAAAAAAAAGCCGGGCGTTGTGGTGGGTGCCTGTAGTCCCAGCTACTCAGGAAGCTGAGGCAAGAGAATCACTTAAGCTCAAGAGTTTGAGGTTGCCGTGAGCTGTGATGCATGGCACTCTACCAAGGGCATATAGTGAGACTGTCTCAAAAAAAAAAATTTATTGAGAAAACTGAAGCTCTCAGAGAAGAGAATTACAACAGAGAATATATTCATGCTGGGCCCTAACTCAGGAGAGTAAGACCAGGTCAAGCAAGGAAAGGGGCGTGTCTGCCCCCTCCTTCGGTGTGTTTGCTATAGGGAGCAACCTGTGGCTCACAGCCTTTCTGCTGTCCTCCTCACCTGCTGATGCTTCCCTGGAAAGATAGGTGAGTGAGGCCAACTGGGCCCAGGCTCCAGCCATCAGAACAGCCAGCAGAGGGGAGAGGTGGAGAGAGAGGAGGGTGTGAGGCCTGGTGTGCTGGTCCTGCGCAGGAAAGAGAAGTGGATTTGAGGGTGTGCCTGGCTTTCTTTGGAGTGTGGGGCTGAGGAGATGGCACAGATGGAGCTTGGAAAACTTGCAATCTGCTTGCCGTTTCTAAAGGAGATCTAGTGTTTACAGAAAATGTTCTGGCTGAGCTCCTCTTCTGTAAAGCCAGGATTCCTTTTTCATGCCTTAGTGATGGCTGCAGCTAACTCTCCCTGCCCTGTGGATGACATAGCGCACCACACTGGACTTTTGAAAGGCATTTGCATCTGCATAAACAAAACTTGACTATAGCCTCAGCTTTCTGTTTTCTCAACTCCCTTTCTGACATTTTTACAACACACCAAACACACTCCTAGGAGCTTGATCAGAATTGCCCCAAATTCCCTGGTGTCACCAATGGGCCACAGGCTTGGAGATGGGCACTCTGTTTGCAGAGAAGGGTGGGTCAGGAGAAGGCAGAACGTAGTTCCATCTTCCCCTCATATCCCCAATTTAATCATAAGTGTTTGTGCCACATTTCTTCTGGGAACAGATTTTACTGTGACATTTACACCTCTGACTTTGAAGGCTGAAGTGACAGCATTAGTGTTTGGTGAGCCTCTTAGCAACCAGGGAGGTCTACTGATCAGGGAAGGCCAGCCTTACAGATTTATATCAGGTTTCACGCTGTTGCCTGTAGCATATGGTCAGGGCCCTCCAAGTAATTGCATCATCTCCCATTAACGGCCCCTAGGAATGGTTCACCTGACATTTTAGCTGGCCCAGAAGAAGGGTGGGATTCTTGTTAACCAGATCCCCCTTATCTGCATCTGACCTTCCAGCCATGGGCTCGTTTCTTTCCTGGGCAAAGATTCCATTCAGTAAGTGGACAAAAAGAGGTCCCTTCCCTCCCGGAGCCTTCTAATCCCACCTTATCAAACTCTCTTTGTGAGGTGCTAAAAGATCATCCATGCCAGAGGGAATTGCAAACATTAGTGAAGTTAGAGATATGGTGTTTTATGGGTTGGGGAGGAGATAGCCAGAGTTGGGAGATGTGAAGGAGAGAGAAGTAACAAAAAATAAATACAGTGGGCTCTCCACACCCCAGAGTTCTGCAGCCTTGGCTTCACCTAACCACAGATCGAAAATACTCAGGAAAAAAAATCTAAAATAATGCAAATTTAATACCATGGTGTAACAACTACCTGTATTGCATTTACCTATATCGAATTAGGTATTATAAGGAAGCCAGAAGTGATTTAAAGTGTATGGGAAGATGTGCGTAGGTTATATGCAGACACTCCACCATTTTATTTAAGGGACTTGAGCATCTGAGGATTTTGGTGTCCGTGAGGACCCTGAAACCAATCCCTTGAAGACACCAGGGAACGACTGTAAATAAATACAGCATAAAATGTCAGGGAATGACACATGGAATGAAGAAGGGTGTGGGCATGGTGGGTTGTGGGGGACAGTTGGGGCTCTACTTTACTGGGGATGGTCAAGGAAGGCCTCCCTGAGGAGGTGACCACTGAGCAAACTTGGGTGTATAACAAGTAGAGGGACGCTGCTGGAATAGTTGGAGAAGAAGAAAAAGCAGTCCTCAGCACAGATTGGTTGCACGCTGCCCCCTTTGTGCTTCCCTTCCGGGTGAGACTAGACTCAGTGCTGGGCTCACAGGTGCGCAGAGGGGTAACAGGCAGTTAAGGACAGGGTTGAGAGAGGTAGGCATGGCCTGACCGTCCCTTAACAGCCTCATTCTTTTTTCTTCCCTCTCCCTGTCTTCCTCCCTCCCTTCCTCTCTTTCCTTCCGCACTTTGACCCAATCCTCCGCGTTACAGTTTGGCAGGGTGAGTTGCCCCAGGCTTTCTCGTCTCCCATCCACTGTAAGGTTGTGTGGACTCTCGGTCTCCCGCTGCTCCCTGACCCCCATGGAACTCTGCATTGACTCCTGGGCAGGACTGTCAGAGCCATGGCGTCATGACACCCTTTCCTGGTGTTATCACTGGCTTCATCCAGGTGACCAGGCCTCTCCTCTCATCCATGGGCGCAAGCAGTTCCCAGGTCCTGGGATTTTTGTTCCAGTTTGTCTCTTCAGTGGCTCAGGGAGCCATCATACAACTGTTGAACTGCTATAGGTTCTGGGTGTGGAGGAGAGTGCAGGGGACATTGACATACACATGGAGCAAGTTTCTGTGCTGTCAAGTTGATTTCCAGAGGTGGGGTGATTGTAACACTGGCTGAGACAGGTGCTATAAACAAGAAAGGAGCACACGTGTGCCTTGGCCACGTTGGGGAGAGAGACATTATTTTCAGGAAGTTGTCTTGGAGGAAGTCACACTTGAAATGGGCATTGAAAACTTGGGGGTCTTCTGGGGGGATGCGGTGGGGTGGCCAGGAATGGGCCTCCTGCCAGAGGATGCCAAGTCCAGAGAAGTGTGGGCCGGCATTGTGCACTGGCTTTTTTTCTGATGCTTGATGCCATGTTTTGAAAAATAACAAGAGCAGAGGTGTGCTCTGAATATGGTTAGGGAATGAGACCAGCACTCAGGAATCAGTGAGGTGCCTCATTCAGCACTCACCCAGAGGGGCTATCAGAGCAGAGAGAAAGTAGAGCTTCGTGGGGCCTCATGGATCATCCTGGGCAGTTCATTTTCTTGAGGTCCCAGGGTCCTTTGAGAACCTACAAAATCTATCAACTCAGAAGAAATGTATGTCTGTACATACCTACTAAATTGTTTTTTTATTGAGACATAATTTACGTGCCATAAAGCTCACCATTTTTTGGTTTATAATTAAAGATGGTCTTGTTTTATATAACACCAAAAATTCACCATTTCGGGCGGCGCCTGTGGCTTATCAAGTAGGGCACTGGCCCCATATACTGAAGGTAACAGGTTTAAACCTGGCCTCAGCTGAACTGCAAAAACAGAAAAATAGCCAGGCATTGTAGTGGGCACCTGTAGTCCCAGCTACTTGGGAGGCTGAGGCAGGAGAATCGCCTAAGCCTGGGAGTTGGAGGTTGCTGTGACCTGTGTGATGCCATGGCACTCTTCTGAGGGCGATAAAGTGAGACTCTGTCTCTACAAAAAAAAAAATTCACCATTTTAAAATGTACTATTCAGTGGTTTTTAGTATATTCATACAGTTGTGTAACCATCATCACTAACTAATTCCAGAACACTTTCAATTTCTAGAAAAAAAGAAAAATCTTACCCTTTAGTTGTCATTCCCCGGTCTTCTCTCTCCCTAGCCCCTGGCAACTAGTAATGTACTTTGTTTGTATGGATTTGTCTATTCTGGATACATTTTATGTAACCTTCTTTCATTTAACCTAATTTTTCAAGGTTTATTTGTTTTGTAAAATGTATCAGGACTGCATTTGCTTTTATGAATAACATTCCTGAGTAACAGTCCATTGTATGGATATGGCACATTTTGTACATCCATTCATCGGTTGATGCGTGTTTGGGTTCTCCCCACTTTTTTATTATTTTGAATAATGCTGCTTTGAACATCCATGTACAAATATGCACTCTAAAATTTGCAGACCATTTCAGGAGGTTCACAGGACCCCTGAAATCCATCTCTTGATCTAGAAACAACAAATTTCTAGGAGGAATTCAAGAGGGAACAGAGAAGGCAGAAATGCTAATGACAATTTATTATATGTTGAGTGGCACTGGGTTAAGTGCTTTATATACCCACAATCCTTTCATCCTTAATAACCCGTGACATGATATTATTATTCCCATATCACAGATGAAAAAGCTGAGGCTCAGAGAAGCCATGCCAGGTTTTTTTGAGAAGTCAAGATTTAAGCTGAGCTTTTACTACCAGGCTGTGAAAGGCAAACACATCTAGTCTCCTCTTGACCTTCAAATCAAAAATCAAAATCAAAGCCCCTATTTCCTTTATTTTGTAATGGTGTATTAATGCCCTTCTGCCAACAAGGCACTTATGTTGCTAATTCCAGAACCACCCCAGTGCACAGGGCATCCTAGACCGCTTTAAAATCACCCTCTCCCCAGAGTGACCAAAGCCTCTGCCTCCTGCTCTGCCCCTCCAGGAGAGGCCAAGCCTCTAGCCACGCCCATATGTGTGTCTCACTATGGTAATAATAGCTCAAGGGCACCCAGGGCATCTCTTGAACAGCTGAGACGTCTGTAGCTGTTCCCCACTGTGATACTCCCACTACATGCCCTGCCTGGTAGAGGAGGGATCAGGATCAGGTCAAGGACAGCAGGCATGTGGACAGGGATTCTGTGGGGAAGGCGGTGGCTGCTGTCCAAAGCCGCCCTTCATCAACCACCCCATTCTTCTTTGTCTCCCAGCCAGTGGACAACCAGCAAGCCATGGTGCGCAGGGAGTCCGTGGTCAATCTGGAGAACTTCAAGAAGCAATATGTCCGCAGGCGGTGGAAGGTATGTCCCGGTTTGAGGTGGGGGCAGGACCCAGGTGGGGTCCTGGGCAGCCTGTAGAGTCTCTGTGCTGGTTCTCACCTGGAGCTCCTTTCCTCTGCCCGCCCCCACCCCAGCTCTCCTTCAGCATCGTCTCCTTGTGCAACCACCTCACCCGCTCACTGATGAAGAAGGTGCACCTGAGGCCAGATGAGGACTTGGTAGGTAATTGCAGTGCCCTCTCTCCGGGCAGAATTCTAGGGTGGCCTGAAGCTCAGGGGATGGGGAGAGCTCCCTTTTTCCCCAAGGCAGGTGGGTGCTACCTGTTTCTAGCCAGTTCTCCTGACCCTATCCTCTACCCTGACTGAAGTTTGATCATCAGAAGCATATGTGTTCAGGGAACTTCTGGGTGGTCCTGGGAGGGGAGCTCTGATGGGACAGCATAGGCTTCTAGAGATTTCGGACCCTGTCCAGGTGGGCCTTTAGAGGGACTGCTGCTCCCACTCCACCCCACCCCTCCAGCCTCTTCCTGAGGCTGGGTAGCCCACCAGAACCCCGTGGACTCAGAAGAATGAGTGCCATAGACCACCCAAAATTTATTTCTCACAATCCAAAAATCTGGTTTAGAATGGGAGCTTTAACATACTTCATTTAAATTTTTCCATTTCTATTTTACTTTCAATTACCATTTTAGATAATATTTAGATGATATATTCTATTACTTTGTTACAGTTTTATATGCATTTAAAATGAGAGGCATATGACAGAATATACTTGAGAAGAGTGTGGCCTCTGGAGCCAGACTGCTAAGATTCAAATTTGCCACTTACTAGCTGTGTGACCTGGAGGAAACTGCTTAACCTCTCTGTGCTAAAATTTTATTATTTGTAAAATATAGTTCATAACAGTTCCTAAGGATTAAATGATGACATATTCTTTTTTTTTTTTGAGACAGAGCCTCAAGCTGTCACCCTGGATAGAGTGCTATGGCATCCCAGCTCATAGCAACCTCCAACTCCTGAGCTCAAGCGAGTCTCTTGCCTCCACCTCCCAAGTAGCTGGGACTACAGGCACCCGCCACAACGCCCGGCCATTTTTTGGTTGCAGCCATCTTTGTTGTTTGGTGGGCCCTGGGCTGGATTCGAAACTGCCAGCTCAGGTGTATGTGGCTGGTGCCTTAGCCCGTTGAGCCACAGGTGCCGAGCCAATGAAGACATATTCTTAAAGCCTAGCATATCAGTACTCAATAAGTAGTCTCAATTATTGTTGTTTTTTTAAATCCTCTTGTGAATTTTTTGTGTTTTTGAGACAGAGTCTCTCTCTGACACCTGAGTAGACTGCAATGGTATCACAGATTACAGTAACCTCAAATAACTGGACTCAAGCAATCTCTTGCCTCAGCCTCCCTAGTAGCTGGAATTACAGGCACCGGCCACAATGCCTACCTAATTTTTCTATTTTTAGTAGAGATGGGGTCTCACTGTTGCTCAAGCTAGTCTCAAACTCCTGAACTTGAGAAATCTACTCTCCTTGGCCTCCCAGAGTGTTAGGATTACAGGTGTGAGACCCCACACCTGGCCTGAACTTTATTTTTTATTTTTATTTTTTTAAATTTCAGACTATTAGGGAAGACATACCTTTGGTTTATGTACTTTGTTTTTATACAGATTAGGTCAAAGTTATTAGTGTGCCCGCTACCCAGATAGTGTGCACTGTACCCCATAGGTGTGAATTTACCTTCCCCAGCTTGATTTTCATTGAGATTTACTTCTGTATGTGCACTCAAGTGTTGATCAATTAGTTCCATTGGTTTTGAGTACATGTGTTTGTTTCTCCGTTCTTGTGATGTTTCGCTAAGAATGGTTTCAGTCCAATCCAGGTTGTCACAAAAGATATTATATAGCCATTTTTTACATCCTCCTGTAAACTTTAAAGAGCATGCCAGTGTTAGTATTTTAGTTGCTAGGGGTTCTCTGGACAGCCCCTCCCCTGCTCAGGGTGTGTGATACAGGCCCAGGAAGGTCTGGGATGGCACTGGTCAGACAGAAGGTGACTCCCTGCTGAAGAAGGGGCCAGGCCGGAAGGCAGCTGCCTGAGGTAGATGTGCAGGCAGTCCCGAGCAGCCCCTTCAGGGTGCACAGCACTCTGGCTGTACTGGGACTCAGCACAGCCCTGCACTCCCCACTCCCCCATATAGCCTGGGGTCTTTCTTCAGCTTGAGGTCTTATTTATTCTTGTTCTTGCCAAAACTTGAAGATTTATGATTCCAGAGGCCTGAAACAGCTGTGCAGCCTTGGTCAAGCCCTGTCCCTTCTCTGGTCACTTTTTCCTCTGTTGTAAAAGGGACTGGAACTCTCTCCCTCTGAGAAGCCCTGATTATGACAGGTGGAATTTGCTCAGCTTACTTTTTTACTGTTTGGCTCTGACTCATACTAAAAGTTGCTATTCAGCTGAGCTTGAGTTATTTTTATTGTTCCAGCCAGGCTTGGTCTGGGATATATTTGGCTAAGGTTGATCTTGACCTTGGATTTCCAGCTGGCTCATGGCAAAGGAAAGAGAGAAGGCCCTGGGAGAACAAGTGGCAGGCAGTGGGTATGCCTCTCAGGCTGAGCCCTGGCCCGGTTGCCCAGCAGAATGTAATCAGTGGAGGGAGAGGACCAGAGAGTAATTGATGAAAGAATTTCTTTCCTTTTGTCCTTGAGCAAACATTTTTAAATAGTCCTCTTTTTACTCATTCAGCAAGCACCATCAGCTCTAGAAGTGGGAAAGGGTTGGGTCCCAGACATTTGTTTTGCGGTTTTTCCAATGGCATTTCCTTTTGAAAAAGAGCAATGCTAGGTCCTTTTGTTTAGGAAACATTGGATTGAACATCTGACAACAGATCTGTTTGTGTGTGAGGGAGGCTCTCACTCTGCCACTCAGGAATGCAGTGCAGGATCATAGCTCACTGCAGCCTGGACTCAAGCAAACCTCCTGCCTCAGCCTCCCAAGTACATGGGACTATAAACACATGATACTACACCCAACTAATTTTTTAATTTCTTGTAGAGACAGGGTCTCTTGCTATGTCTCCCAAGATGGAATAGGCTTTTTTCTTATGACTTAAGTCTTTCTGAATTAGTACATTTTTTAATAATCTTAGCAACTTAATTAGATCGGTATGACCTGAATGAAAAGGCATTATGACCTCCAGATGGCTGCTTAGCTCTGGTTTAGCCATGTAGCAAATGATGGAATGCACTTTATAATCTCTTCCTTTCATAAAAATGGAACTCAAAAGTTATTTCCCTGGAAACACTGCCCAGAAAATCTTGCTAAAGATGCAGTCCAAGCCCATCAGAGAAGAAGGGGTGTGGTGTGGTGACTGTCAAGAGCTCAGGGAGGAACCTGTGCCTCATCCCTCCCATTCTCTCTAGGCTGAGCTCAGGATACCTGTCAGCCCCCAGACCACCTGTCTTAGTGGTCTTAATTATGTGGCAGCCACAAAGAACACCAGATATAATTTTCATGGTGGCAATTTGCCCCTCCCTCCGATGCTTTGTTTCCCTACCCTACCTGCTTCTAGGCAGTTGTTCTGTCCTAAGGTAGCCCCTCTTTCCCTACCACTGGTCTCTGAATGGAGCAACACCCACCTCCCCGGCTTGCAGTTTCCTGGCCTAAGTGTACACATATCAACCCATATTGCCCAGCATAGCCCCATTTCTGGCAACTCATGACCTCCTGTCCTGGGCCTCTCTTATTTTCTCCCCACAGAGGAATTGTGAGAGTGACACAGAGGAGGAAATCGCCAAGAGGAAAGCTCTCCACCCCCGGAGGAGGAGCAGCACCTCCTAACTGGCCTGGCTTGCCGCAGCCAGGTCCATGCCCAGCAGGGCTCCTTCTGTGCAGACTCTGGGACCCAGCTCATCACCAGCACCCAATGTGATCTGCAGCCCTGAGCACTGTGCATGAGAGACAGGCCTGCAGAATTCAGGGGGACTTTCAAGTGGGCCAGGAGGCCCTAGGGGCTGTGGCGGCCTGCTGTGCAGGAGGCACCGGCATTCCCAAAGTTCTTAATTCTCTGCAGAACAGGCTTTCATCCAGCTGCGACCTCAGAGCCTGGAATGGGGATGGTACTTAGGGAAACAATGTAAAGGAACATCTTCATCATGGGCTGAAGGGCCGGCTGGGCAGCTTTCCTCACAGTGAGGGAGTTCAGAACCCACTTGGTCACAAATCACACCAGGAAGACAGATGCCCTCCCCGTGAGAACAGGGCGTGAGTAAAGTGGATCTTGGGTAGAGGGACCAGTCATGTGACCTCCCAGACCGCACAGGAGTCAGGACATCAAACTGACCAACAAGTCCCACCATTGCCAGCCCACTGTGTTGTAATTTTTTTCATTTTTATTAAACTTTCAATTTTCCTGATGCTTGGCTATTTTTAGGGCTATCGCCTTCTGATTTCCTTTAGCTTGGCTTCCTCCGACTCTGTGGGAACTTTCAGATTGAGGTGCTGAGTGGACAGGTGCTGAGAAGGGCCTATTGAACTGTCCCCTCTGGTCTACAGGAGACCTGCCTGCCTTCTATGCACTTCCCCAGGAGGAAGGTGTCCGGCACAAGAAAATCTGCCCAGAGACTGGCGTAGAATGCCTGTGCTCCCTCTGCCACCACCGCCATCACTCCTGTGTTAGGGGCTGAGTTGTGTCTCCGCCAAGTTCATATGTTGAAGTCCTGCCCTCAGTAATATCATGCGTTAGAACATAGGATCTTTAGAGAGGTGATTAAAATGAGTTATCTGGGGTGGGTCCTAACCCAATACGACTGGTGCCTTACACGAAGGAGAGATTAGACACAGAGGAAGGACGTAGGTGAAGACATAGGGGAATGTAGCCATCTACAAGCTAAGGAGAGAGGCCTTAGAAAAAACCAGTCCTGCTGACACCTCGACTTGTGGCCTCCAGAACTGTAAGAAAATAAATTTCTATTTGAGCTACCCAGTCTGTGGTGCTTTGTTACAGCGGCTCCAGCAGACTATACACCTGCCAACTACAGCCACGGTGGGGGCAAAAAGGATCCACTGGGTGGGCGGTACCTGTGGCTCAAAGGAGTAGGGCGCCGGCCCCATATGCTGGAGGTGACAGGTTCAAACCAGCCCCAGCCAAAAAACGCAAAAAAAAAAAAATATCCACTGGGGAAAAGCAGAGGAAAAGGAGATGGATTATCTGGACCCTTGAGTGAAAATGGCCAGGGAACCTCAATGTCATAGAAATCTGGGCCCTGCCTTTCCAGCTGAAAGAATGGTGTTGCTGAGGCCTGGAAACTGGGAAAGTACATGAAGAAGCTTTGGAAAGTAGATGAGAGAACTGAGCTGAGGAAGTGAGTCAAGGAGAGGGAGAACAAAAAGGGTAGAAATGAAAGGGCCCTGGAAAAAGGGAGCATCCTTCCCCTTGTCAGCAGCCAGTTGATGGATCCAGAACACAAAGGTGATTTAGTTTCAGAAAAGCTTCTGGCCAGAAATGGAGTGGGCCTGCAAGCTTGTTGCTGAAAATTCTGCATCAACATGCACTTTCTTGGGTTTCCTCAGTCCTCAGGCAGGACCACCACTACCCCAGGTGGGAGGACCGCTGAGGCTGAATGTGGACCTCCTTCAGGGTCCCTGGGCCAGTGAAGGGCTCTTGGCTGTGGCTAGTCACAGGATTCAGCAGGGAATGTCCTGGAACAGGAAGCTCCTAGGAAGTCAAATGTACTGAGGGAGGGGGCTGCCCTCCTCAGGGGCCTTGACAAACCCAGTCTTGAGTTTCTTCTTTTCTTTCCTTTCTTTCTTTCTTTCTTTTTTTTTTTTTTTTGTAGAGACGGACGGGGGTCTCGCTCTGGCTCAGGCTGGTCTTGAACCTCTGAGCTCAGGGCAATCCACCCACCTCGGCCTCCCATGCTAGGATTACAAGTGTGAGCTACTGTTCCCAACCCGATATTGAGTTTCTGATCATGATCATAGGGTTGGCGTTTGTAACTCGTCTAGCCCAAGCACGACCTTTCACTGAAGAGGAAATGGAAGCCCAGAAAGGAAGTGACTAGTTCTGCTTCACGCAGCAAATTTGTTAAAATATCTGATGAAAACCCAGACTTCCTGACTCCTAGCACAGTTCTCATTTTTTTAGCTTGATAAACTGTAGCGGTACTCTCAGGAAATGTGGACTATCGGCTTTGCCTCATTTTTAACAAGCTCTCATCTCTCCTTTCTAGTTGCCTGCCATGTCATTCATTCTTGGAAATGGGAGAAATTGTCACACCTGCTCTGCCCATCTTTTCACAGCAAAGGACACTGCACCTGGGTGGAGACATTGCAGCAGGGAACTACAAGGCAAGAAGAGAACCAATATTTCTTGGGCTCCCCGTGTGTCCTTGGCGCTGTGCTAGATGCTGTGGTTAGAATAGACAACAGGACAGACACAGTGGTCCCTGTCCTAAAGGGGCCTACATTCCCTGAACCCTGGAAATCCAGGACTCTGATGTGCCTACAGACTGCTTCCCCTGGCCTTCTCATCCAGGTTATACGTGTATAGAGCCCGGCTGACTGAGTCCCTTTAACCAGCTTTCTGGTATTTGATGGCAACTGCTGGGTTTCCTAGAATCCCTTGGGAAGCACAGAGCCAGGCAGTGGGCAAAGGGGGCCTTTCAGGATACACATCCTTTGAGGTCCAGCAGCCAGAGCCACATGCCCAGGCCACTCCCAAACAGGGCTCCAGTCCCGTGGCCTCTCTGCTAACAGGTGGCTGCTGCCCCTAGGTGTGAGGATGAGTCAAGCAGCAGAGACCCAGGGCAGC
This sequence comes from Arctocebus calabarensis, assembly GCA_963573935.1. Classification (NCBI taxonomy): domain Eukaryota; kingdom Metazoa; phylum Chordata; class Mammalia; order Primates; family Lorisidae; genus Arctocebus; species Arctocebus calabarensis. Next base: position 16,397 of record CAUYON010027370.1, read on the forward strand.
CAAGTGTGTTCTGTTGGCTCTGAACAAGGATGTGTCCACCAGCTGACACTTAAAGTCTCTGGGGCAAATGGAGCATTTCCAGTGATGAAAGCTGTGCTCAGTTAAAATGCAGTTCTTTAAAGAGCTCTGAGGGTGCCCTGCCCCACTATGCTTTCCTGTGTGTTTGCAAGAGCTGCATTAATATTTCACAAATATCCATATAAATATTTTAGTGCACTACATTTTAATGTCAGTCTCACCAGCTTTCCTGACTCCAGATCTTAGATTGTATTCGCCTTTTCCACTTGCATATATTTGCTGAAAACCTTATTTTGAAAGCAAATGAAGGTCTTACCATAAGAAGTGAACCATGAAATCTCTACAAAAGAAAAGTCAGGCCCTTGACTGAACATTGGTGTGTTCCCACCTAATGGGCACATATGTAGGTGCGTATGGCCCACCTCCTGGGTGCTGGACACAACTACAACAGGGACTTTACCTAAGAAATGCAAACATTGTAACCTAATTGTTTATACCCTCATATTAATCTGAAATTTAAAAAATTTTTAAAAATTAAAAAGCAAGCTGGAAAGGCAGCACCTGTGGCTCAAATGAATAGGGCGCTGGCCCCATATGCTGGAGGTGGTGGGTTCAAACCCAGCCCCAAGCCAAAAACTGCAAAAAAAAAAAGCAGGCTGGAAGCAGTGGCTCATGCTTGTAATCCTAGCACTCTGGGAGGCCCAGGTCGGTGGACAGCTTGAGCTCACGGGTTCAAGACCAGCCTGAGCAAAAAGCGAGACCCCCCATCTCTACTAAAAATAGAAAAGTGAGGCGAGTGTCACCCTGGGTAGAGTGCTGTGGTGTCACAGCTCACAGCAACCTCCAACTCTGGGTGAGCCGTGACACAACAGCACTCTACCCAGGGTTACAGCTTGAGACTCTGTCTCAAAAATAAGAATTAAAATTAAAAAGGTAGAGCTGGCTGTGTGGGGAGGCTCATGCCTGTTGGTAATCCTCGAACTCTAGGAGGCTGAGGCAGATGGATTGCTTGAGCTCAGGGTTAAAAAGCAGCCTGAGCAAGAGTGAAACCCCATCTCTACTAAAAATAGAAAAACTAGCCAGGCATGGTGTCAGATACCTGTAGTCTCAGCTACTGGGGTGTCTGAAGCAAGCGGATTGCTCAAGTCCAAGAGTTTGAGGTTGCTGTGAGCTATGATGATGCTATAGCCCTCTACCCAGGGTAACAGAGTGAGATTCTGTCTCAAAAAAAAGAAAAGAAAACAGAAAAAAAAATAAGTAAATAATAATAAGTATAAATAAATAACAAAATAAAAAGTAAAAGTCCTATTAATAGTTTCTCCCTGTTTTTCCCTCTCTCCCACTCATTCTTTTTTCTCTCTGCCTCCACCAATTCATAATTTATATCTGAAGTGTTTATTTTAGTAACTATTTATTGAATCAAATTCATGCTCCCAGGGTGGCACCTGTGGCTCAAAGGGGTAGGGCGCCGACCCCATATGCCGGAGGTGATGGGTTCAAACCCAGCCCTGGCCAAAAACTGCAAAAAAAAAAAAAAATTCATGCTCCCAGTTCTTAATCTAAAAAAGCTAAAAAATTAAAATAATAAAAATAAATAAAACAACAACAAAAAATGTTGATTGTTTTTACGCTGTGGATCAGTGGTCTTCCACCCCAGAGCCAGAGGATAAGTGAAACAAAAAAAAAGCAGCTCACAGTAATTTTAAAAAATCTCTCTGTATAGTCGGGCGTTGTGGCGGGCGCCTGTAATCCCAGCCACTCGGGAGACTGAGGCAAGAGAATCGTCTAAGCCCAGGAGTTGGAGGTTGCTGTGAGCTGTGTGACGCCACAGCACTCTACCCAGGGCGATAAAGTGAGACTCTGTCTCTACAAAAAAAAAAAAAAAATCTCTCCGTAACAAACATTTTGCAAGCCCCATTTATACAGTTGGTGAAGCTGAGCACTGGAGTTAAGAAATTTGCATGCAGTCAACAGCTGGAGTACTCAGAATCTGGATTCCAGCTCTTTTGCCTACCCCCCAAATCCATATTCTTCTCTACTTTTCTTGGAGAAGCACAGTGTTGAAAAAAATAATTCCAGAGAACGATAGTATGATACTGTTTCTTTAAAGCTCAAAAACTATACCACAAGTTATTTAGGGATACATGTGAGTGTGATAAAATTGGATTTTAAAGGCAAGAGATTGGCTACACTCAAAAATTCAGGAGGAAGCTTGCGTCTGTGCCACTGAGATGAAGAAGAGGATGAGGGTTGCAGTTACCACTGTGGCCTCTGTGGGGACAGGACATGACAGCTGCACAGTGACCATGAGTGTGCTTTTCCTCTTGTGCTTGGTTAGTAGGGTTTTCTTTGTGTTCTTTTACTGGCACCTTGATCCGAGGTCATCACACCTCTCCGTGAGAATACCTAGGCTAGAGTTATGGTTCCTGTTTTAAAGAGAAAGGATGGAGACCACCCCTACCCCTCCCAGTCTTGCCTCCTCAGCCATCATTTCCCCTTGGAGGTTAGCTAAGGACATGGGTCTAAGGGCAGCTTCCAAGGCCACCCAAGCTGAGGTGGCGAACTCACGTTCCAGGTGCCAACATTCTGCTCCTAAATGCTATTATACTTGGGTTTCTTTGTCTCATTTTGGAACTGAGCCAAGGAAATCCTATCTCGTCCCTCAATTCACTTTTATAGTTCTTAATAGTCCTCATTAGATTTCACCACCAGAGCCAAAAAGTCTGGGCTAAGTCCTGCCACTTTTTAGCTATTAGACCTTTGCCTTGCCATTCAGTCTTTCTGGACCTCAATTTTCTCATCGGTGAAATGGTAATAATATCAACGTTAATTGTCATGAGTGCCTGGCTGAAATAAATTTTGTAAAGGAGTTTTGTCAATTTCAACAGATGTGGCAAATATAAGGGATTTGTAATTTACACAATTTAATTATGCTCTGAGACCACAGGCATAAAGAAAATAGAGAAGTTTAGGCTTGGTGCCTGGGCTCAGCGGCTAGGGTGCCAGCCACATACACCAGAGCTGGCAGGTTCGAATCCAGCTCGGGCCCTAACAACAATGACAACTACAACCAAAAACTAGCCGGACATAATGGTGGGCACCTGTAGTCCCAGCTACTTGGGAGGCTGAGGCAAGAGAATCGCTTAAGCCCAAGAATCGCTTAAGAATCACTTAAGCAGATGGCTGTCTCTTCACATGGTCTCCCTCTACGTCTGTCTGTGTCCCTCCTCTTCTGGTAAGACATCAGTCACGTTGGATTAGGGCTCACCATATAACCTCATTTTGCCCTAAATGCCTAATAAAGCCCCAATCACCAAACACAGTTATATTCTGAGGTACTGATAGTTAGTACCTCAATGTATGAATTTAGGTGAAGGAGACACAATTCAGCTCATAAAAAATACTTGCTTGAAAACTTATTGAGTTTTTTTATTATTGATTTATTTATTTAGACAGAGGCTCGCTTTGTTTCCCTTAGTAGAGTGCTCTAGCATCATAGCTCACAGCAACCTCAAACTCTTGGGCTCAAGTGATCCTCTTGACTCAGCCTCCCAAGTAGCTGAGACTATAGGTGCAAGCCACAATGCCCAGCTATTTTTTTAGAGATGGGTTCTCGCTCCCGCTCAGGCTGGTCTTGAACTCCTGAGCTCTAGCAATCCACCCACATTGGCCCCCGCAAATATTGAGGGTTTTATTGTCTATCTCCTCTGATGGATGATAAAGTCCACAAGGTCAGTACTGTGTCTCTGCTGTTTTCCATACAGTGCCTACAGAGGCTCAGTATGTATTTGTGGAATGAATTAATGAATGGTCTTTTCTTGGTTGATCCAAAGTGGCAAGGATAGCTGCATGGCCTCACGCTGGCAGGAAGCCAAAACAGAGCCCTCAGAACCAGGCACGCCCATCACTCATGGACAAACCCAATTCAATACACATTGGTGTTGAAGGCCTACTGTGTGTCAAACTGTTTACTGGGGAAGTGGAGGAAGGGTCTTATTATCTAATGGGTGGACACACAAGGAAAATTAACTAGAAAGAAATAAGAACTACAGAGAGAGCAAGTGGCGTGTGAGGATGTATGGAGAAGCTGCTCTTTCTGACTGGGGGATGGAGAGGACTGCATGCACAGGTGAGCTTTAATCTGGCCTACAAGAACGAACAAGCTTCTGCTAAGAGAGGGGAGAAGTTAGGGGTCAGTATTCTGATTGATTGCTTGTCCTTATGCCTAGGGGAAGGTGGGACTTTGGAAAACTACCAAATAAGAGAACTGAGACTTCTTTTCTGGGTGTTTAACTACACGTGGTGAATTAGTAGTTCTACCATTTTCCCCTTCTCTGGTCATCGTGACCCTAGTTCTAGGTCAGAGATGCAGAGGGCCGTGTCAGAGAGCCAGTGGCCATCTGTTGGGGTTGGCAGAGGCATTCAAAGCCAGGTGTATGGTACAGCTCTGACTCTGAGTACTTTGGAGATTTTGTGTACGTGTGTGTTGGGGCATCTCTGCGTCTGTCTGGCTATTGGGCTGTCTGTATTTCTGGGTATACCTACGTACCTGTTGTGTGCATCTGTCTCTCTGGGTATATTTGGATTTGAGTGTGTGTGTGTCTATATGGTTGTACGTGTACATCTGACTGTGTTTCTGGCATATCTGGGAATGGTACTTGTGTATCAGTCTCTGCATGGGCATTTGTGGGTGTCTGTGTGTGCATCTGGATGTGTGTCTGAGTATTAGTCAAAGGACTTGTGGAGAAAGTGCCTTCTAGGCCCAGGCTTTATAGACTCTGTCCCACTGTTGTCTGATCTCTGAGGCTGGCCAATTTGACATTCTAGGGGATTGGGTTGGGGACAGCTGCATCTGCTGAATCATAAGGATATCTGTGTGTTCACAGTTGGACGTATCACCTTTCACACCCACAGAGGGGAAATTTCAGATGGCTGACTGATCCTGCATTCTTTCAAAAGGTCTTGACCTCACCAGCCCGGGAAAGGAGTGGAAACAGGAATGCTCAAGAGACTTGGAGGTTGGCAGAGGGCAAACTGAGACCTCGGTGTTCCCCAGCTGGGTCCCCTGGGGTCATGACTTTCTCAGGCCTTTCCAATAACTAACTGCAGGCTTTGAAACTGATTGGACACTTCCTGGTGAGGGAGGAAGCCAGGGCGGATTTTCTTGAATGATATAAACTGCAGACCTTACCAAACTCTTCCCAGCAGTGCTGACTCTGGAAGACCCCACTAAGCTTCATGAGACTAGACTCTGGAAAATCCTTCTTTCCCCTCTCAAGACCAACCAACCAACAAATAAATAATAAACCTATCACATGGTATGCTTCACCATGATGCAATTAAGCAAGTCTTTCAAGCTTTTCTGATTTAAACTGTAACATTTTATCCCAGGGATAGTCAGGGCAGAAAGCCTCAGTCTCAGAAAGCCAGCTCCTCGGTGGAATGGGTTTAACAGGTTCTCTCTGAAGAGCAGATGGGGAAGGGTGAGAGGGTCTTTGTCCACTGGCGTGCACCTGATAGAGCGCCATGGGTGAGGGAAGGGTTGCAGTAGGTTGTGGAACGTGAACACACACCTTCTGAGCCTTTACGTGTGCCTTGCCTGGGGCAAGGTGCTGGGGAAAACAGGGATGTAGTCCTCTTTCCTAGGAGCCCAGGCTGGGGGTGGCCTGGTAGATATTCAGCTTCCCCATAAATAAGCTGCCTCCTCCAGCCTCAAGAGATGTGGATGAAGTGAATGCCTCAAGTTGGAGTTGGCCCTTCTGGGGAGGTGTGGTCGGAGAAAGGCAAGGGGGTGGCCCAGAGCAGGAGTGTGTCACCACTGGCCACTCCTTGTACTCAAGGAGGCCACTGACAAAAACATGCTTGCTGTGATCATTTGCCTCCAGGAAGGTCCGGTGCAGCTGGTGGGGGTGTGTGGGTCTGGAATGCAAGGCAGTGGTTTGGTGGGGGCGGGGTGTCAAGTTCTCATGGGGAGAGAGGAGCCTGACAGGGCCGTTGGCATGGTCAGTACTTGGACTACAGAGGATTCAGAGACTTTGTAGATAATCATCTAGCCTCACCGAAGATGCCCAGGGGTGACAGGGAGCTCACAATCTCCAGGCAAGATTCACAGGGCTGGTGTCAAATTGTGCATGTCATTAGAAGTTCTTTCTCAGGTTGAGCTCGAATCTGCCTCCTCATCCATCCATCCATCATCATGGTTCTATCTTCTGGGGTTACATCCATTTAACAAATATATAGACAATGATGGGTAAAGATAGTTCATGTCCTCAAGGAATCTATAATCCAGGGACAAGGATGAAATAAGAGACAAGCTGGGAACTGAGGAAAGGGCCCTTACTCTGGCTGATGGGAGCCAGGACAGATATCTAGAGGAGGTGGCATTTGAGATGGGCTTCAAGGATAAGAAGATTTTTGTGTGTGGACGGGGCTGTGGTGTCTAGGACAGAATAGCGTAAGTGAAGATGTAGAGAGCAAAGTACCCTGGGGTAGCCTGGTAGGGTGGGACCTGGCCTGGAGGGGTGCTGTGGAGTTAAGGGGAGCTGGGCCAAGAGGGGCTTCAACTCAGGGTTGAGCCTTTATTCAGTGAGCTAGGGGAGGTCCAGACCTCATCAGAGCTGACCTGTATGTCAGCAGTTCTCAAAGTGTGGTCCCTGGCCCGTAGCTTGGGATCATGGGGAACCTATTAGAAATGCAAATTCTCAAGCAACATCCCAGACCTCTTGAATCAGAAACTCTAGGGGTGCTTCCATGAGCCCTCCAGGCAGTTCTTAGAGAAACAGTCTCTAGAGTTAGCACAGGGGAGGTCTGGAAGAGGCCTCAGATATTATGCATTGGTGCATATGCAGGAAGGAATCACAGCTGGAGGCTGGTCCTTAGGAGGGTGGGATTATCCCCAACAATGCTTCCAACTAGAGTGACCAACCCTCCATGCTTGTCTGGGACTTTCAGTACTAAAACCAGAAGAATCCAGGGCAAACCCTGACGGTTGGTCACCCTGCCCCTAACACGGTGCTCAGGATATTTACAGAGGGAGTGTGGGAAGAGCAGAGTCACAGAGGGGCCTGAAACTATGCTTAAGCACTTGGGTAGTAGCTAAGGTTGTCCATCCCTCTTGTCACCCTTTTCTGGTACCCAATGGCCTGGCCATCCGTCCCACTTGCCTCCACTGTGGCCAGGCTGGGAGGACCAGCAGGAAGGGAGGTAAGAGTACAAGGTCACTTGAAATAGTATATGACTGATGCCTCTGTGGCCTGCTGATGCTGCTGCTTGGGTGCCAGGTGGTTCCTCTGGGCCAGGAATCAGGAGCAGCTGTGCTGTCTCAGCTGGGGTCTGGCCACATTAGCCTCTGTGGGGTAATTTCAGGGCACTGCAGCCTCCCACATTTCCTATGGCAGTTTTTTTAAACAGAGACTTGACTCTTTCTTTATCACTCCACTGCCTCCATACCAGGGAGGGGGCAGAAGGACTGGGATGTAATCACCAGACACAACACTCACCCAAGGGGGCTTTCTCAGGTCAGTGAGTGGTTTCCGAAGAATCCAACGAACTCCTCTTTGGGTCTTGTTGGACCACCTGCTTATCTATGTACCAATAATGGAAGCCAAGGGATGGGTGAGGGTGATCTGTTTAGGCCTGAGACCCAGGGCCTTACAGCCTGGGGCAGAGTTAGTTTTCTCCAAAATCAGTAGGGCGAAAATTAGTCCTTGCCAAAAGAAGGGGAATGGCTGCTGGCAGGTGGACCTGTCTCCCTCAATTCTCCCTGGTCCTGCTGGGCAATGCTCTGTATTCCTTCAGGATTACTTCCTGAGCAGACTCGCGGGAGTGCACATCAGACTCCCCACTCCCAAAACACCCACACCTGCCCAGGAGCTGGTCCACTACAACCATCAAAAACCTCAGGCCTCAGGACGGCGCCTGTGGCTCAAAGGGATAGGGCTCCGGCCCCATATACCAGAGATGGCAGGTTCAGACCTAGCCCCCAGCCAAAAACCGCAAAAAAACAAACAAACAAACAAAAAAAACAACCCTCAGGTCCTGCCCCCATAGACCCTCCTTCCCTGAGAAGAAGCATCACATCTGAGTAGGAGGTGCTCGACTGGAAACCTTGGCTTTGGAGTCAGGCTGGGCCTTTACATTTGAATCTCACTTCTGGAACCTCTACAGTGGGGTGAATTTTAGCAAGGAACTGAACCTCAGTTTTCCCTTTGTAAATGGGGATGATAATTCTCTCCCTGTGGGTCTTCTGTGGGGGATAAACTAATGAGCTAATATATGTTAAAGTTCCCAGTTCACTGCATGCTTTTTGGTTGCTGCTGTCATAACAGTGCTTCTCATTGACAGAATACAGTAAAAGGATAAAAATAAATACTTAAGAGAGGAGACTGAAGCAAAAGGAAGAGGAATACAGAGACCCCCTGCAGTCTCTGCCTCAGCAGCCACTCTGATGGCTGCAGGGCACCTGTCAACAGGTACCTTATGGAAGGAAAGAACCACGTCTCTTGCTTTTCCTCCTCTGCTTCTGCACACTGTGGCCCGGAAATGTGGCCCCCACAGCCTGTGTGCTCTGTGACCTGGGATTAGCTAGGGAGCCTCACTGCCCCGCCACAGGGACATTCTGCTTTCTGGACATCTGGTTGCTTCAACCAGAACCCCCCATGGTAGTTTTTGCATCATGACTACTGCCAAAGGCAAAGCAGTTGTGTTTGAGAGCTGTGGCTGTCAGCCCTCTTCCTGCCTGTCTGTGGCTGGTGTGGTTTGTGTGGGGAAAGGAGCAAAAACAGTAATCCCCACTCATTGTGTGTCTGCCATATGCCAGGTGGTGAGAAAGAGCTATCATGTCCATTGTACATATGAGGAAAACTGAGACTCAGGTAAATGACTTTTGTAAAACTGCACGACTAGCAAACTAGTATGATAGTTTGGGTTCAAATCTAGTTCTATGTAGCTCCAAAGCCTGAGTGCTTTCCACCATGGCAGTGAGGCTCAGGAGACCTTGGTCAGGGTCTTCCATTAATTCACATGAGACTGGGACAAGCATTTCTCCCTCCCTTTATGGTCCTTAGTTTCCTCTCCGGTGAATCAGGTGATGCCTCAGATCATTACCCTGTTTACTTTGCACCTGACTTCTTGAAGTCTTCTATGGCGTGAGCTCAGAGGGCAGAATTATGATCTCAGTGTTTCCCAGTTTCCTCTTGTGAGGCTCCCTCCTCTGGCCGTGCTGGTATCTTCCCACTGCCAGGGAGCCTGGAGCTCAGTAGTCACCCCTCCCAAAAGTGCTTTGCCCAATCCTCTGAACATGCCTTCCCACAGCCTCAACTAAAAATGTTTCCATTCAGTGTCTTATCTCCCTTGAGTTCTACCATATTTGAGAACACGTAGGAGGGAAGCCAGGATGCTAATCTGAACTAAGGGGTGAAGGACTACTGGGCACGTTTTGTCAGGAGCTTCTAGTAACTGTCATAACCTAAAGGGCAGATGGCTAACTTGTAACTTCATCAAGGCCTCTCTAAGTCCCCTCAAGGCCCTGCACATTTATTGTGACTTTTGATATCCTCAGCTCTCCCTCAGTATAATAAAGGTGCTCCCCGAGGGCAGAGGCTGGGCCTTGCTCCCAGGCCAGAAGACTTGCTTGATGGAACATCTAGGTCTATGTAGCTCCTGGTGGAGAATCCACATAGTGGGACACCCAGGCCTGTAGGTAGCATGTGGTGGAGCACCCAGGATAAAGTGCAAGACTGGAACCAGATCTCACCCTGCTGGTGGGGACTGCAGTCACTTCCTGTGCTCCCCACCCCGCCCTTAGCCAGGCCTGGAATTTATTCCTTGCTCACTAAAGAAACAGCAAGAAAAGCAGATGTGGTGGCTCATGCCTGTGATGCACTCTGGGAGGTGGAGATGGGCGGATCCCTTGAACTCAGGAGTTCGAGACCAGCTTGAGCAAGAACAAGACATTATGTCTACTAAAACTAGAACAACTAGCTGGGTGTTGTGGCAGGCACCTATAGTCCCAGCTACTTGGGAGACTGAGGCAGGAAGCTTGCTTGACCACAGAAGTATGAGCTATGATGCCAAGATACTCTACTGAGGGTGATAGAGTGACACTCTGTCTCAGAAAAAAAAGAAAGAAAGAAAAAGTCAGACTCATCTGTACTAAAAGTAGAAAACCTAGCTTGACACCTGCAATTCAGTGCTTAGGATGCTGGCCACATGCACTGGAGCTGGTGGGTTCAAACCCGGCCTGGGCCTGCAAACAACAATGACAACAAAAAAATAGCCGGGCGTTGTGGCAGGTGCCTATAGTCCCAGCTACTTGGGAGGCTGAAGCAAAAGAATCGCTTAAGCCCAAGAATTTGAGGTTGCTGTGAGCTATGATGCCACAGCACTCTACCAAGGGCAACATAGCTTAATTAATTAAGCTAGAAAACCTAGCCAAGTGTGGAGAGCCCCTGTAGTCCCAGCTACTCGGGAGGCTGAGGCAAGAGGATCACTTGAGCCCAAGAGTTTGAGGTTGTTGTGAGTTATGATACCATGACATTCTACCCAGGGTGATTAAATAAGACTTCTGTCTCACGAAAGTAGGAAAAAAAAAGGTGGAAGGAGGAAGAAAGAGGGTTGAGAAATACCAGAAGCATACAGATTTCTTCTTTCTCATTCTTTCCAAAGCTTGAGCCCTCCCAGACTGCAGGGAGCTCCCAGGAGTCAGGATACTCTCTTTGGGGTTAGGAGAGTAAAGTTATCAAGAAATAACAAAAGGGAAGAAGGTTAATATTCAAGTTCCTGTTATGCACAGGCATTGTTCTAGATATGTGTGCAGACTTTATCTGACTTACATCTGTCTCTGTTTTGCAGAGGAGAAAACAGAGGACCGGGGAAGGTAAGCTACGTGAGATAACGAGGCTGGTATATGGAGGAGCCAGGGTTTCAACCTAGGTCTAACTTTAAAGTTCATGTGTTGTGTACCCCTGCAGACGACCTCTGTGTGGCTCCTTGGGAAAGAGGCTGTAGAACTCTAGGAGCTGTACCTTATTTCCATCAGGACCCACACTGATGGAAGTGCCCACCGGGACCAAGCCCACGTGGCTTATGGGCACAGGGCCCAGTTCCTTTGTCCTTGTCTGCTAGGCATTCCCATAGATTTTTCTGAGGGTGACTAAGGCCACCAGGTGGCGCTGCAAGAGCTAGGACTGTGACACTGGAGCTAAAGCTCTGTAGCTTCTCAGGGATTTTCTGTGATAAGCCAGGATTCCCCAAGAGGTTCCTGGAGAACTTTTTAAAAATACAGGCCCTACCTCAGAGAGTCTGGTTTAATATTCTAGATTGTGTTCCAGAAATGTGTTGTTATTTTTAAACCGTATTAATTTTCTGAATCAGTGAAATATTCACATGCTTCAAAAATTCAAAAGTATAACAAGGCATATAGAAGGCATATTCCCCCACTCTTCAGTAGGTATTCTATTATTAGCTGCTTGTGAATGCTTGTTGAGATTATGCATATGTGTCCAATATTGTATATAATCATCTATATGGAAACATTATTCATATAAACATGTAAACTATATTATTCATAGTATATAATGTACTCACATGGAATATATGAGTATTTTCCCCCTTTTAAACAAAAGGCTGCAGTTTTTACTAGCTGATTTTTATTTTGTTATATTCAATTTCAGAATTACATGTTTACTCATAACTTTTATAAGAAGGGAAAATAGACATTGACATATTCCATAAAATGAGACTAGTTGCCATTTAAAGAAATCAAATGAATAATGTGAACATTATTTTATTTGATTGTATATAAATAAGATATAAAATGTATACAGTTGACCTTTGAACAACAGGGGGATTGGGACACTGAGTAGTCAAAAGTTGGTATATAACTTTTGACTCCCCCAAATCTTTACTACTACAACATGGTATAGCCTACTGTTGACTAGAAACCTTACTGAAAACAGTTGATTGGCACATATTTTGTAAGTTATATGTATTATATACTGGATTCTTACAATATAGTAATCTAGAGGAAAGAAAATGTTAAGAAAATCATAAAGAAGAGAAGACATATTTGCTATCCATTAGGTGGAAGTGGGTCATAATCAAGGTTTTCATCTTTGTCATCTTCACATGGAGCCGGCTGAGGAGGAAGAGGCAGGACAGACAGACACACTCACTTGTGTAAATTGTGCTGAAAAAAAAAATCCTAATATTAATGGACCAGCACAGTTCAAACCTGTTGTTTCAAGGGACAACTGTATATTCAACCAGAGAAGCAAAATGAATAATTTTAATTAAAGTAACAAAATATGAACAATATATTCTTTAGCTTTCTATCAAAACATATATTAACAGACATTAGCTATTGATGTGGTAGGAATATGAATATCTCCGCCATGATCCTTACATTATTATTACTTTTATTATATACATATTTTATTTCCGATTAATATGAGGGTACAAGTGATTAAGTTACAGTGTTTGCATTTGGTAGATAAAGTCCCTGTTGTAGTTATGTCTGCACCCAGGAGGTGTGCTATATACCTTTACATTGTGCCCGTTAGGTGGGAGCACACCAATCCTTCACCCTTCTCTCCCTCCCTCCTCTTTTTCTCCCCTCTCCTCTCCCCTCCACTTGAACTGAATCGAGTTTTTCTCTTGTGTGGGCATGTATTAGTTCATCTGTTGGTTTCATATTAGTATTGAATATATTGGATCCTTGCTTTTCCATTCTTGTGATACTTTACTACGAAGAATGTGTTTCAACTCCACATGATCCTTACTTTAAAGTTTCACTTGAGTTTTGATTGGGCAATCTCAAATAGTGGTTTTAGGGATATTTCATAATCTGGGTCACCAGGTTTGCCAGCCTGATTTATTTTGTCCTTCGGTGTTAATGATAAACCCTTGCATGGCATCTTTGATTCTTGCTTGCACAAGGCTGTCCAAAAACCTTTAGTCATTATGCTGATCCTGTCACCTTTCAAGCGACTCCATTTATTTGACTTAATGGAAGCCAGAATAGCACACTGCTTCTGATGGCTGTGGCAGATTCTTTTAGATGTTGCTTAGCCCCTTGGTCTTCAGAAAGCATGGCGCTCAAGATTACCACTTTGGGAGTGGGGCCCTTAGCCTCCCTGCTGTATAATGAGGCCAAAGTTTTGGCTGTTCAGATCTCCTTGGGATGGGGGCAGTAGCTGCAGGACCTGCTTCCACAGCTCAGAGGTGGTTTTGCCTCTATATAATGTTACCTAATATATGTACTGTTCTCCACTTTGGTTTTTTCACTTAATGTAGAGATTGTTTTTCCATATCAGTTCATAAAAATCTTCCTTCTTTGTTACAAACATATAGTAGTCCACTGTATGGATGAAAACTATTTTTACCAATTCCCTAATGATGAATATTTAAGTTTTTTTTCTTTTGCTGTTACAGATTGATGCTATAATGAATAAATTTGTACCTATGTTATTTTATACATGTGTTATATCTAAGGAACTGCTAAGACACAAATGGTATGTATGTTTTTAATTTCTCTGAATATAACCAAACTGCTCTTGATAAGGGCTATACAGATCTATCCTTCTATCCAGAACGAGTGCTTGTCCCTCATCAGTTTCACAAACGTAGCACGTTTGTAAACTAGGATTTTGTTAATCTTATAATGTGGAAAATGGTATCTCAGCATTTCTCTTACAGGAGAGAATTTGTGGGGTTTTCTGTATTTTAAAGACCTATTTATATTTCCTTTGCTTTGATCTGTCTGGTGAATCTGTCATTTTAAAAATGTTCCTTGTTTGACTCGGTGCCTGTGGCTCAATGGGCTAAGGCGCCAGCCACGTACACCTGAGCTGGCGGGTTCGAATCCAGCCCAGGCTGCCAAACAACAATGACGGCTGCAACCAAGAAATGGCCGGGCATTGTGGCAGGCGCCTGTAGTCCCAGCTACTTGGGAGGTGGAGGCAGGAGACTAGCTTGAGCCCAGGAATTGGAGGTTGCTGTGAGCTGTAATGTCACAGCACTCTACCCAGGGTGACAGCTTGAGGTTCTGTCTCCAAAAAAAAGAAAAAAAAAATGTTCCTTGCTTATAACCTCACGTAAGATACAAAAACAAAAAACCGGGCGGCACCTGTGGCTCATCAAGTAGGGTGCCGGCCCCATATACCGAAGGTGGCGGGTTTAAACCCAGCCTCGGCCAAACTGCAAAACAGAAAAATAGCCGGGCATTGTGGCGGGCGCCTGTAGTCCCAGCTACTCGGGAGGCTGAGGCAAGAGAATTGCCTAAGCCCAGGAGTTGGAGGTTGCTGTGAGCTGTGTGACACCATGGCACTTTACTGAGGGTGACAAAGTGAGACTCTGTCTCTACAAAACAAAAATAAAAAACCCACCAGGCACGGTGGCTCATGCCTGTAATCCTAGTACTCTGGGAGGCTGAGATGGGTGGATTGCCTGAGCTCATAGGTTCAAGACCAGCTTGAGCAAGAGTGATACCCCATCTTGAAAAACAACTGGACGTTGTGGCAGGCACCTGTAGACCCAGCTATTGGGGAGGCGTAGGCAAGAGAATCGCCTGAGTCCAAGAGTTTGATGGTTGATATGAGCTATGACGCCACTGGCACTCTACTGAGGGAAACAAAATAAGACTGTTTCAAAAACAAATAAACAAAACCCACAATTCCTTAAAGGATAGATTGATATATTTATCAAAAAGGTGGATGGATATATTTAACTACCTTCAAATCACAAACTTCTATATAATAAACAACACCATAAAAAAGTTAAAACCATAAATAGAAAAAAATTGCCATAATTTGTAGGTAAACTTTTAAAAGAAGGGAAACTGCCCTTCTGATCAGCCACAATTTTTTATTGTCATTAAAGCTTGCAAGGAGAGTGTTTGTTCTGTATGATTCCTTAGAAGTTGCTCACAGAAGTTCTCTGAAATGAGTGTTATTTCACAACTGCAGACTCTAGGCTCAGAGAGGTTAAGGGACTTACCCAAGGTCCCATAGCTGGGGAGAGGTGACAAGGTGCTGTGTCTGCACCAGAGCACAGCTGCCTCTACCATGTGGAGACCTGAGCTCCCCGTCTGACTCAGCTACTACCCCTGGGTGACCTTGGGCAGGTCTCCTTTCCCTCCACCTCAGTCTTTTTGTCTGTATTTTTACATACTGACCAGTTCTAGGCATCTGTGTATTGCAGGAATGATGGAGGAATATAGGATTAAAGTGTGGGGTGGGATTTATAGGGGTGCTCTGTGAAGGTATGTCCACAATGGCAGTGGTGAAGATAAGCACGTGTGATGTATGTACAATAAGGACATTTCTGCAGCCTGGAAGCCTCTTCCAAGGAGCACATGGGCTCTCCCAACAAGGCACTCCCACCCAAGAGCCGACTCTGACCCAATTCCTGTCAGCAAGGCAGGCCCAAGAACAGTGGGAGTGGGGAGGCATGAGCCATCACCCTTTTTTTGCCTCTAGGGCCCTCCTGCTGTGCCTTCTTCCTCATTTTCCAGGGTTTAGCCTGTTCAAGTTCTTTCTCAGTGTCTTTCTTCTGCTTTGAAAAAGGAAAGAAAATGGAGTAAGCTCATCCCTTTGAGAGATAAAGATGCCCTGAAGGGAAGGGACAATGTTTAATACTAAGGGAAGATGGCCATTTGCAGCAGCTCTGAATTGCTCTATCAGATCCCATAGAGACTGATGGAGGAGGCCTGCCCTGTCAGGAGCGACCTCAGACTGGACTGGAAGGCAGTGAACTGTAGTGAGACCCATGAGACCAGCCACATAGGCCTACTGTGCAGCTGTCCCCAGGACTGCGCTGAGGCAGTGGCAGGACTAGGGAAAATGCCTGCTCCATGCCTGCTTTCCCCACACAGCACTACAAAGGGGCCTAGTTTGCTCAGCATGGGCACGTGACTTGACTAAAGGCCAAACAACACTGGCTATCTTTCAGAAAGAAAGAAAAGGTACTGGATACACAAACTTTGGAAGTTAAAATCTAGAACAAAACATGACACAAAATAAAGATGATACTCTACAAATATAACATTCCAGAGTTTTAAGCAGGCTTAGAAGGAGCCCCATTGTTGGCATTTGTCCTGGGTTCTGTGTGTGTATGCCAGATGGGGCTCTCTGGGGGGTCTTCATTCCCTGGGCATCACGTGGCCAGGGGCAGGGTCAAAAGGAAGCCTGTCAGAGACCTTATGGCTTTCTGGGTGACAAGAGCTGAGCCCAGAGCAGGACTGCCTGTGCTCAAACCAACCTCAAAGTAGAATGCCCCAGACCTCCTCCCAGGATCTGGCCCTCAGAGGAGGTGCTGACAGAGGGTCAACCGAAGCCTGGCCAGAAGGGCAGGAAGTCCTCTGAAGGAAGGAAGTGCAGAGCAGGGATCGAAAGGAGAGCAGAAAGGAGAGATGCACCCTTTGGGAAAGCATAGTGGCTCATGCAGCCTTGTTTCAAAGGCCCAGGGAGAGAAAGAAGACATGTTCACAAGCACGAAGAGAGCCCCACCTCGTGGTCGGACCTTGACAAAGTGATGCTCAGTAAGAAAGGCCAGATACAATAGACCACATATCATATACTCCATTTATAAGAGATAGCCAGAATAGACAGATCTGCAAAGACAGAAAGTAGATTTGTAGTGACTGAGGGCTTAGGGGTGTTGGGAGATGGGGGAGTTATAGCTAAAGGTATAGCGTTTCTCTCTTTTTTTTTTTGCGTTTCTCTTTATGGCTACAAGAATGTACTAAAATTGACTTTGTTGATGGTTACACACATATCACTGACTATACTAAAGCCTACTGAATTGTTACTTTAAATGGGTGAATTGTATGACGTGTAATTATATCTCAACATTGCTGTTAAAAAAAGAGGGGCAGGTTCCCATGGGAGTGAGGACCAGCAGGAGCAGCTGGACCAGGCCCTCCTAGGGAGTGGGTATGGGACGGAGAAAGGCTAGTGGGTTTAGGGAAGGCTGAAGAAAAGAACTCAAATTGGGCCTGGAAGGTGGGCAGTATTTCCAACACTTTTCCAAGAGGAAATGGAGGCGTCCTTCTCCCAGCTCAACTTCCCAAGCTGTGGACGTTACACTAGAAGAGCTGTAAATCCAGCCCTTAGAGAAAAGTCCAGAAACCCCATCAGGGGCTGGTGATGGTCCCAGGACCTGACTCTGATGACAGTGGAGAGACAGAGCCTTCTGTGACCACAGGGAGGAGATCTAGATATGGTCTGCAGCTGTCCAGTTGGTGGCTTCATAATCAGGTCCTTGAGGGACCTAATGGTTCCCAACAGATTCTTATCAAAGGTTCCTTAAACATCCACCATCCACTGCCTGTCAAACACAAGACACAGGAAGACACAGAGTATGGTCACAAGGAATTCCAGAGTTGGTGTGTCCTGAAATTTATCATAAAACTGTAGTCCCCAACCCCCAGCAAGTGGACCAGTACGTCTGTGTCTTGCTAGGAAGTGAGTGAATGAAACGTCACAGTTGCTCCCCATCATGCTCATCCCAGCCTGAGCTCTGCCTCCTCAGATCAGTGGTGGCATTAGGCTGTCATAGGAGCGCAAACCCTACTATAAACTACACGTGAGCAGGATCTAGGTTGTGCACTTCTTATGAGAATATAATGCCTGATGATCCAAGGTGAACATTTAATGCACTTGAATCATCCCAAAACCATCCCCCGCAATCCCACAAGCTGTAGAAAATTGTCTTCCATGAAACTGGTCCCTGGTCCCAAAAAGGTTGGAGACTGCTGCCATAAAATACTTCCTTTTGTGGAAGGGAGGGCCCCTACTTGAATTAGAGTGTTTTAGGTCTTGAGAACAGCATTTCTTTTACATAAGAATTAAGTTCAAATTCTACCAGGTGTATGGCTTTGGGCCAGTCACATAACCCATCTGACCCTCAAAAAATAAAGAAATCTCCTTTGCTTTCATCAATACATCTAATGTAAATAAATATGCATTGTTAACAGGAAAGTGCTATGCCATAATGGTTATAAAATTAATGAACTATGCAGCATTATTTCACAATAGCCACAGTTGGAAACAATCCAACTTTATGATATATACATACAATAGAATATCACTCAACCATAAAAAGGAATGAAATCCTGATACATGCTACAACATTGATGAACCTTGAAAACATATGCAGAATTCAGTGAAAGGAGTCAGTCACAAAATGAAAAATGTTGTGTAATTCCACTCGTATGAGGTATCTAAAATAGTCAGATTCACGGGGACTGAAGATAGAATACTAGTTATCATAGGCTGAGGGGTGGGGACATGGGAATTGAATAGTAGTTATCACAGGCCGAGGGGAGGGGAAATGGGAATTACTATTTAATGGCTATAGAGTTTTGGTTTGGGATAATGAAAAGTTTTGAAAATGGATGATGGTGATGTTTGCTTAACCATGTGAATATTTTTAATGCTTCTGAATTGTACAATTAAAACTGAATAAAAATGTAGCCGGGCGTTGTGGCAGGCGCCTGTAGTCCAAGCTACTCGGGAGGCTGAGGCAAGAGAATCGCCTAAGCCCAGGAACTGGAGGTTGCTGTGAGCTGTGTGACACCACGGCACTCTGCCGAGGGTGATAAAGTGAGACTCTGTCTCTATGGAAACAAAACTGAATAAAATGGTAAATTTTATGTTATGCATATTTTACCACAATAACAAGAAATGAGGCCAGGCAGAATGGCTCATTTGGAGTGAGTGACACTCATTTGGAGCGGCTCATTGGGATACAGAGTGGTTTATAAACCTAGAACTTTGGGTAGAACTTTAGGAGGACGAGGTGGGAGACCAGCCTGAGCGACATTAAGACCCGAGGCACAGGCTGGGCTTAAACTCCTGGCCTCAAGTGGTCCTGCTGCCTCAGCCTCCTGAGTAGCTGGGACTAAAGGTACTTGCCACAATGCCTAGCTAATTTTTCTGTTTTTAGTAGAAATGGGGGCTTGCTTTTGCTCAGGCTAGTCTTAAACTCCTGAACTCAAAGGATCCTCCCACCTTGCCCACTTTGCCTTGATGCCTGACAAGCTTGCATTTGTATGATCTGAAACTCTCATATTCCCCCACACCCCCACCCCGTAAGTCTCCCCTGGGTAGGGGATGTTCCTGAGCTATAGGCCCATTAGCATTAGCCAGGGCACTCCTAGGAACTCTGCCTGCTGGGTCTGAGACGCTAAGGAAGGGAGGAAGAAAGGGAGGGAGAGAAAAAACAAGTGTTAGGACTCAGGACATGATTTCCCCCCCAATATGGTAGTTTGGCATTCTAAGTAGTTTGAACTAAAGGAGATTGGAAGGGCCTCACAAACAGGAAAGTTCTCTCCCTCCCTTCTTTTTCCTTCCCACATTTCTCCCCTAAACAGGTCATAGAAACTAGAATTCCTCCTCTCCAAGTTGGAAAGGAGGACCCTCAGCTGATAGGTGTCCTGTTCTATACCTAGGAGGAAAAGACTCCCCTCCATAGCAGGCTAAGAAGAATCTGAACTAAGGGGCCTTGCTGGGTTCCCCTTTATTAGGTCACACATTTTTGTCCAATTAATTATTATTATTTTGAGACAAAACCTCAAGCTGTCACCCTGGGTAGAGTGCCGTGACATTACAGCTCACAGCAACCTCCAACTCCTGGGCCCAAGTGATTCTCTTGCCTCAGCCTCCCAAGTAGCTGGAACCACAGGCGCCTGCCACAACACCCGGCTATTTTTTGGTTGTAGTTGTCATTGTTGTTTGGCAGGCCTGGGCTGGATTCGAACCTGCCAGCTCTGGTGTATGTGGCTGGCGCCTTAGCCGCTTAAGCTACAGGTGCTGAGCCAATTATTTTTTTGCGACAAGGTCTCACTCTGTAGCCCAGGCTAGAGTGCAGGGGCATCATCATAGCTCATTATAGCCCCAAACTCGTGGGTTCAAGTGATCCTCCCTTCTTAGCCTCCCAGATAGCTGGGACTACAGGTAGGCAGCACCATGCCTGGCTGAATTTTTGTTTTTTGCAGAGATGAGATCTCACTCTTGCTCAGTGAGGTCTCAAACTCCTGACCTCAGGCAATCCTTCTGCCTTGGCCTCTGAAAGTTCTTAGATTACAGGCATGAGCCACCAACCCTGGCCTCCAATCACATTTCTGCATAGCTATCCATTCTTTACCAAACCTGAGCACAAAAATATACCCAGTTTTTCCTGGGTCTTTGAGTATTCATTTCTGAAGGCTCTTGTGTCATGTAAAATTTTGATTATGTACATTTGCTATAATTTTCTCTTGTTCATCTATCTTTTTTTTTAGAGACACAGTCTCACTTTATTGCCCTCGGTAGAGTGCTGTGGTGTCACAGCTCACAACAACCTCCAACCCCTGGGCTTAGGCAATTCTCTTGCCTTAGCCTCCCAAGTAGCTGGGACTACAGGCACTCGCCACAATGTCCAGCTATTTTTTGTTGCAGTTTGGTCAGGGCCGAGTTTGAACCTGCCACCCTCGGTATATGGGGCCAGTGCCCTACCACTGAGCCATAGGTGCTGCCTGTTCATCTGTATTTTGTTATAGGGATGTCAGCTGTGGACCTTGAAATAGGTGAGAAAAAGGTACTATACATTTTCACACTTCAAAAACAAGCAGGTAAGTACAATGACTGAGTGTCTATTGCATGCCATGTGTCTCACTCGGGTGTCTCCGTCCATGGTCCCAACAACCCTGCCCTTTTTACAGCATGAGTGTTGAGGAAACTGAGGCTTAGAGAGGAAGGTTATAGGGTCCAAGCCACTCAGCCAACAAGTGGAAGAACCTGGGCCTAAAACCGTAGTCTCTTGCAGCCTCCAAGATTGGTACCAGCTCAACACTCACCATAAGGTTTTAGGGCTTAAGGTCTCTCCTTAGCTTCTGGGGTAAATGCGTGGCGGAACTCATTCACACTAGGTTTCAAGTATAGATTAACGAGTTCTCTTTCCTCGGGAGCCACAAGATGCGGGCCCCGAACTGACTTCTCCCTGTTTTCACACACAGCCGGTCATGACCTAGGAGGCGCTGGACCATATAAAGTAGTTTAATCAAACTATTTCTTTGGGGAATTTCTCTTAAAGCTGGGGCATTTCCCTATAATTGTCACTCGAAAGTTCCCAAGAGCCTCCTTCCCTACCCCCCTGCTGGTTGGCTCTCCACACAAGGAGGCCAGCACTGGGACTTAGAAGTCTGCTCCTCCCATCCCCAACTTGTCTGTGGCCTCCGCACAGCTTCTGCAAGACTTCAGGGCGTGGGAAGAGCACATGGTTGGTGTGGAGGTGAGGGACGAGAGAGTCTGCCGGCCTCAGTCTAACACACAGGACTAGAGGTGCCCGATGCTGTGGTGTTAGCTGTGCAGTAGGCATGAGAATGGAAGCCAGAAGGTCTTCCAAAAGCACTGTGGAGCTCCCAGAGGCAGTGCTGCAACAGACTCATCCCTCTCAAGGTCTCCAGGCTCAGGAACAAGGGGAAATTCAGACAGCCAGGCTTTGAATCTGGTGAGTGCTTTGGGGGAGGTGACTTAATCTCCCTGAGCCTCAGCTTCTTCGTCATAAAACGGGAACATTACCTTAATGATGGGCTGCTGTGAGGAATGTGAGGCACAAACAGGGCAATAAAGGGAAAGAGCCTAGCAACTCTGGTGGCAACTTCAATACCTGGTTATGTCTACCCAGCGCAGTGTGTTGAGAAAGTCGATTGCGAAGAGTGCTGGCATTACCAGCTGTCTGTATTGGGTGAGAAGGGGTAGTGGACACTCAGCTATGACCAGTTAGCCCTTTCTAGCCTGGCACATAGTTGGTATAAAATAAGTAGGAATTCTCTTTCCAGCACTTTTGGGAGGTCACCTTCCCTACTTGTCATTCTCTTTCCTATAAGTGCCTGGATGCCCCTCGTCCTTTTTTGCCCCAGCCACAAACCCATTTAGCCTCTCAGAGTCTGAGGTTTGCATCCCAAAGGGGCCTGGATTCCTAACTTCAGAAATCTCTGTTTTAGTCTCAGGAGACATACTGCTAAGAGCCTGGAGATGGCTATGACAGAACTCATTTCAAATTGAAGAATGTGTCTAAATGTACATTTAAAAAGCTACTCTTAGCAAACAAGAGCAAGCCTGCATGCTGAAATAGTAACAGTGGTATTGTATGTATGTTAGGCTCAGTAAAAATATATGCTCTAGGCTCAGTGCCCATAGCTCAGTGGTTAGGGCGCCAGCCATATACACCAGGGCTGGCAGGTTCAAACGCGACCTGGGCCTGCTAAACAATGACAACTGCAACAAAGAAATAGCTGGGTATTGTAACGGGTGCCTGTAGTTCCAGCTACTTGGGAGGCTGAGGCAAGAGAATAGCTTAACCCCCAAGAGTCTCAACCCCCAAGAGTCTGAGGTTGCTGTGAGCTGTGACATCATGGAGAGTCTGAGGTTGCTGTGAGCTGTGACATCATGGCACTCTACTGAGGGTGACAAAGTGAGACTCTGTCAAAAAAAAAAATATATATATATATATGCTCTACATATATACACAGAACTTTATTGCCTTTTTGCAATAGTGTATTTTTCAGTGAACATTCATTATAAGAAATAAAATAAATATTGAATGATACATTTTCCCTGGTTTAGAAATTGTATCTATGTTGCTTTTTCTTTAAAGTAATTAAATCTATATTGGCAGGTGGATCAAGGTATAGATTGAACAGCTCAAATATTGAACAGCTCAAATGTCTTGTTACTTCTTGCTCATTGTGGTTCTGTGTACTCCTAAGTACCTTTGAGAGCCCCTAAAGAATCCAACTCAGTTACTTTCAAGTCAACACCCTCTTGCTAGACACCATGCAGCTGGGCTCTGGGGCCAGGTGCGGGGATTGTGCTAAAGAAATCATGATCACCCTCTCAAAGGGTTAGGCGAATGGGGTTAGGAAATAAATGCTTTTCAGTGGGTGGTATTTAGAAAGGAAGGAATAATATGCAGTGGGGAAGAATGTAGAATGAGGCTTCCCAGCTGGGCTATGGGCCCTCACAGGCTGTAACTTGGTTCCCCCAGTGTCCTCTCAAGTTTTGCCAAGGTTTGGGGTCCCCAGGTCTACTGTGGGGAGCTCAGTCCTCACAAAGGCAAGTATCAAAGAAGGTGTCCCTTCCCTGCTGACTCTGAGGACAAAGCTGTTGAGACCTGGATCCTTGGGATGGGTGTTTTGCGGAGCAGCCTCTGGGCTAGGCTTCTGTTGGCATATTCCCCATGGCTTTTCTGGGGCCTGGCAGGACCTCTGGCTCTAGGGAGCCCAACCCTGCCAATAAGAGCCGTCCCTGGCTCAGGGGAAGAACCCACTGTGTGCAGCCTCAGTGAGGGACAGCCTTGGCAACCAGAATCCTGAGGGAGGGACGGTGTGCCTGGCAATTCCCCTGTGGACTTAACGGGTTGCTGTCCTCACCACCAAGGGTTAGTTAGGGCACCAGCTGCCTGCTGCCAACACAAAGCAGGGCTGGGTGTGGAGTTCAGAGACCGGGGCTCTGGTCCTGGCTCTGCCACTAATTCTAATTGTTGCTTCATATGTGCTAGACACTGTGTGAGATGCTTTACACACCTTCTTCTTTTTTTTTTTTTTTGAGACAGAGTCTTGCTTTATTGCCCCTGGGAGAGTGCCATGGCGTCATAGCTCAGACTCTTGGGCTCAAGCAATTCTCTTGCCTCAACTTCCCAAGTAGCTGGGACTACTGGCACCCGCCACAATGCCTGGCTATTTTTAGAGGCAGGGTCTCACTCTTGCTCAGGCTGGTCTAAAATTTGTGAGCTCATGCGATCCGCCCACTTCGGCCTCCCAAAGTACACACTTTTTAAAAAAGCGTTTTTTCTCTTTTACAAGTAAGGTAACCAAAGGCTAGAGAGACTCTATAAGTTGCCCAATGTCACACAACAGGAGTTTCAATCCAGTTCTCTTTGGCTCCAGAACTGGAACTCTCTTTCCCCTACATCGCCCCTGTCTCTGGAGCGCCCATCTTTTCTTCATCCAGTACCAAGGCTGGATTTAATGAGGCACGAAAAAAGCTCGCCTTATCCCCTATGCCCAGGGGCTTACTGCCCCTGCCATCAGAGCCACTGGGTGTGGCATTTCTCTACTCTGGACTCTTGAAAGGCAGATTTGCATCTCTGAGTCCTGGCACTTTGCTTATGTGAGTAACTGTGGCCACTGATCTGGTCATTCTATGCCCCTCTCTCCAGCTTTCATGGAGTTCTGTTGCTGAAGTGATCTGAGTTGGAAATGCAGCCCAGCTCCATGGGTTTCCTGGGTTCCTGTCAGAAGCCTCCAGGCTGGCATTTCTACAGGAATTAAAGCCTCCCTTGCTTCCATTTCTGTTGCGAAGAATGCCCCAGATGAAACTAGAAGCCTGTGGGTGTTAGAAAATACTTCCCTACCACTTTCTCTTGCCTATCTTTACCCCAAGGCAGAAGTGACGATCCCCTCCTTGCAGTGGGAGTTTGGCAGCGGGACTCTGCAGCCCTTGGATCAGGTGAATCAGGGTAATCAAATGCTCATGTCCTCCTTCCAGATAAGATAAAGGTTTCATTTTCTCCTTGTTGGGGAAAGAGCTGACCTTACCAGGTGCCAAAAATGCTAATGAGGCCCCAAGGGAGCACCTGCCTGGTAGAGAGAGAGCACTGAACGTGGAGTCACATCAGGCTCTGCTGATTCCCAGAGGTGTGACCTTAAGCAAATTATGTTGCTTCTCTGAGCCTACCTTGCAGGGTTGTTGGCAGGGGCAATGAAGAAGTGCTACCAGGCCTATGGTCTTAGAAACATGCTTATGATATGTTGGTATATAAAAAAGAAACTTACAAAAAAAGGCATACACAGGTCCCTATTATTGTGAAATAAAAATAGCCAAGAGCCATGTATCACAATACTAACTGTGCTTATTCTGGGTGATGGGATCAGAGGACAAACCCAGATCTGTCTTATTTTTCCCTTTTTACTTATCTATATTTTCTAATTTTTTCTACAGTGAGCATACATTATGTATTTATTGGTTATTGCCGCAACATACTGTATAACAGACCAACCCCCCAAATCAGTAGATTACAACCCAAGATTTATTCTCAAACTCACAGGTCTGCAGGTCAACTGCAGTTTAGCTGATGTAGATTAGACGTGGTCGGACTGCTCTGTCATTCTGTGTGTCCACTGGGCCTGGCTGCTCACTGCAGGTCTGGCTAAAATCATATGGCTGATCCCAATACCAATGGGGCAGAGAAGTACATGCCACCCATAGTGGGAGTGGAAGATATATTCCTATTTATCCTCTAGGCAGCTTTGCAATAAGGCAGTGGCGCCTGTTTAATCTTATTGATAGAACTAATGTTAAACGGGTAGGCCAACCTTCTCTTCTTTCATCTTCTCTGTCCTTTTAAGATAACCAGACAGCACCGTTTATGGTACCTCCTGTCTTATAAAGGAAGATGGAAAATGCCACCACAGATTCATGAGCAATTATTGCCAGAAGCCAAACCTAGATCTGTTTGAATTCACTTTCTGTTGACTTCCTTTCTCTTGGCTGGTCTTAGTTCATGGAGTCATTCAGTCATTCATTCAAGATATTATTGAGCACCTCCTATGTGCTGGCATTCTTCTAGCCATGGGGCCATGTCGATGAACTTACATTCTGGTGAGCAGGTAGGGTAGGTAACAGGTGTAGGGGGAAATGCCAGGTAATGTCACGTAGTGTGAATGCTGAGAAGTAAATAAGATAGGGTAGTGCACCAGAGAGTGACAGGACAAGGGATGGCTGCTTTGGATGGTGAGGTCAGGGAAGGCTTCCTTGAGGAGATGCTATTGGAAGGTAATTCTTGGGGTCTGATGTTTATATTTGGGCTCTCCAGATCTTGAGTCTGAGTCCCACTCAAGAATTTGGCTTGGATTTTTCCCAGGTGCTTGCTTTCCACTTGGGCCTGCCTCAGGGCTGCCCCTGTTCTATTATCTTCCAGGAGCCAGTTCAGCTTCCCACTGGATGCCTGGTGCCCAGTCAGCTTAAATAACCCTCAACAAGGAGGAGATCCAGAAAACCCTATTAGATCAAGCCAATTACTTATTTATCTCCTATTTATTGAGTACTGTCTGTAAACCAAACCAACCAATATTACCTATTGTGTGCCGAACCAATAAGCAGCTGTTAGATGCCAAATCAAGTCATTTATTGAGTGCTTACTACATATCCAAATCAACAAATATTTATTTACTGTGTTCCTGGAACTGAGAATAACACAAAGGTACTAGCTATTGCAGTTGAGTTGTAGAGGCAAATGTCACATGAATGTAGATCATTAGCTACAGAAGATAGGACTCCATACCACAGTGCTATGATGTACAGAACAGCACTCTGAGAAGCTAGATGTGGCCTAGAGATCATTTTGGAAAGGGGTAGCCACAGAAGGTTTCATGGATGAGGCAACAATTGGACTCGGCTTTAAGGGATAGATAGGATTCAGATGAAAAAGAAAACTAAAAGGACTGGGATAGCATGGCCTAGGTCTTGGGTGTTTGTGTTTTGGCATCCGAGGATATAATTCTGGTTTATTTGGGTCTGGAGTCTTCTCCTCTCTAGGTTGTTAGCATTCTTGTAAATGCTAACAGCTACTCCATGACTTCTGTTTCTTCCAGATCGCAGCTGGATACCTTGGTAGTTCATTAAGTTGCCAGAGAGTTCAAGGGCTGATATTCAGCAGCCGTCAGAATGGGCAGCTCTGAAGAAAGGTGTTTGTGATACTCTAGGATGTGGATAAGCACGTAGAAAGGGTGAAGGCTGGTCTCAGATTAGGCAAGTGCAGTGCATTTTCAGCCCAGGTGCCCTCTTATCTCATCTCAAGAGTCTTTAAAAACAATCCTGTTCATTTCTTCTGCCTGGAGCCTTGAGACAGCAGGTAGGACTATTTAGAATTCTTTAGGCTCTTAATACATTTCTGAACACAGGTAGGTAGAATTCCATATCACTCTTTTATTACTTTGATGGCCAATGATATGTTCTGCTTTCCAGGAACTAGTCATGAGAAAACCTGAACTTATAAAATGACTCCGTTAGGCTCGGCGCCTGTGGCTCAACGGGCTAAAGCACCAGCCACGTACACCTGAGATGGCGGGTTCAAATCCAGCCCGGGCCCGCCAAACACAATGACGGCTGCAACAAAAAAATGGCCAGGCGTTGTGGCGGGCGCCTGTAGTCCCAGCTACTTGGGAGGTGGAGGCAAGAGACTCGCGTGAGCCCAGGAATTGGAGGTTGCTGTGAGCTGTGATGCCACAGCACTCTATCCAGGGTGACAGCTTGAGGCTCTGTCTCCAAAAAAAAAAATGACTTCGTTAAAGATAATCTTTTTTTTTTTTCTCTAAAAATATTTATACAGTACTCACTCTTATAGTTTGGGTTTGGAGAAAAAAGGAGGAATAAGCCCAGGTTCAAGATTCCTTTGGATAAGCAGGTGTTCCTCCCCTTGAATATAAAGCTTGATTCCATTTGCAGAAAGAGTCTGTTCATGCAGCTATTCAGGAAACTCACTCTTTCTCCTATTTGGGGGCTTCTCTGCCATCTGTAGGATTACTTCCTGTTTTGTCTATTTTTGGGTCACAAGGATTGTGCAGAGCTCAGGAGACTTTGTACATTGTGGTTTTAGAGACAGTCATTCAGACCTAAGGCAAAGTAAAAACTGAAACGGAGAGGCAAGTGTAAAACGGGCTTGAAAACTCATTTTCAAGGAGAAAATAAACCCAGACAGATGATTTCCCCCCTGGAATCCCAGAGAAGAGAGAGAAGCAGCAAGCAGGCTCACAGTCTTCTTGCCATTCCAGGGCCAGCCAGTTACTCCTCATAGAAGCAAGTGAGCTGCAGAAGGAAGGAGGGTTAAGCAGCTCACTGTGTGTTTGTGGAAACCCAGGGGCCAGCTTGTGTTAGAACCAGATGCGTCTAACTGAGTCATGACCGGTAGTGCGTGATGCAGAGGAGGACGTGTGGACTGGTCTAACCCCAGCTGGCCACCACCACTGTGCAGCTGTGTGGGTCTTCCAAGAAGCAGATACCAAAACAGGGTTAGATATGCAGATTATTAGGCAAGTACCTATCTGCAAAAATGGAGAGAGAGCTGGGGAGGCCTGAAGAGGCTTCAGACCTCAGCACACATCTGACCCAAATGAGGCAGAGAGGGAAGGAAGGAAGGTTAGCGCAAAGTATTTTATACTGTGATGAGTTCTAGCAGAGGTCAGCAAGTGGAGAGGTCTCCAGGAACAGCCTCCCTTGGGGGGGGGGGCGGTCCCCGACCCTCGACTTCTGTGGCTGCTTTAGTGTCCCCTGGAGGCATAGTATGTACAGCCTCAGATGAGGCATTTGGGTAAGGTACTCACCCCTCTGAACTTCAGTTTCAACTGTAAAATGAAAGTTGTTGGGAGAATTCAATAAAATGGCATATTTAAAATGTTCGGAATGGAGTTCAGTGCCCAGTAAATGTTCGGTGAACATAAATTCCCTTCATTCCCTTTTCATACCCCATCCTGAGGCAAGTGAAGCACAGTGATATGACCTCCCCACCCCAGCTCTTCCTGCAGCCAGACACACAGGAGGCAAGTATGTGGCCCCAAACCAGGGCCCGAGGGCTGTGCTTTGGTAGTCAGGCCCTTGAGCCTTACTCCAACCAGCTTGGGGCTCCAGCCCATAGCTAGGCTCTGGGGTGTGGAGGAGGGTGACCCTGTAAGGATAGATACCATTCTTACTTGGGGGAGCTTATAGGATAGTTGGATGATCAGCCACAACCCCTCAGGAACACTCTCAGGGAGAACTCTCTGGCAGGCTCTGCTCTTAAATACTTGCAGCTGCGGTCCAGACCATCTTCTGACCCAGGACTTCTGCATAGCTTCCCTCAGAGGAAGCCTTTGGGGGTGGCTGTGCGAGGCAGCCCCCAGCCCACACCGTGCATACTATTTCCACTTCACCCTCCTCCATCCCCCACGGGCCTCATCCCCCTGCCATGGTGTGTTCTCTGTCTCTATCTCATCCATCCGCCCAAGCTTTGTTCCTGCTGTTACGTCCCTATAATGTCCTTCCCCTTCCCTCACCCACTGCTCTCTGACTGGCTCCAGTCCCCGAGGCATGTCACTCTGCCTCTCTGCCTCGGTTTCCGTATCTGGAAATTGAGGATAATGATGACAGCATTCTCATGGCTAATCACAGTGTAGTGTTAAAAATTAAGTGGGATAATGATAAACGCACCAGGTAAAAGACTGTATATGCAAGTGCCATTGTCAACAGAAGGTGTGTGTCCAGCAGACACCCAGTGAGGGGCATATAATGCTGTACAGGGAGGTAGGAGCCTGCAGTGTGGTGACATGGGAGAGGCACCGTATTCAGAGTCAGAAGGGCTATTTCTGTCTCTGCTCCTGACGGTCTATGTTTCCCTAAGGCAACCCTCATCCTCTCTAGACCTTGGTTTTCTCCTTTATACAGTTCAATATGGCCTCCAAGGGCCTCCTGGCTACCCTAGCTTGGCTCAGAGGCTCTGAATCCTGAGCCCTGCAGGTGTTACCTGAGTTCCAAGGCCCTGCCCAGCTCCCTTCTTTGGTGCTGGCTCCCTGGCTGGACAGCTCCCATGGTATTTCTGGGAGGCATCAAGCTCCCAACTCTCAGCATCTGGACAGCACCTCTGACCAGGAGAGGGAAGGCCCTGGCAGACTTCAAGCCCTGGAGTTCCAGGGTGGGGTGTGGGAGAATGAGGGGCCCCCTCCAGGAAGAGGAGTAGATACCAGCATCGAAGGGCAAAATGCTTCAGAGGGGTGGTAGGCAGGTCTGGGCAGATTCTAGCCCCTTGGAGAAGCTCAGAGACCAGCTTTTGAGATTTGTCAAGTCGTTAGGGCCAAGGTCACTGAAATCCTTTAGGCCCTGATGTCTTAATTGGCCCTAATCAAGATATAAGATATAGGATTCTCATTTGATCCTATGGAAAAGAAAAATTTTCCACTGTGAATGTTCAGAATCTTTTTAGCAATCAAGGGTTGTATCCCCCGCACAGCAATTTTGTCACATCCTGGACTATGGGAAAAAATTTTTTAAGTGCTTCACTGTGTCTTTGATGCTGGATCCAGTAATTGGTTCTTAGATTTTAAAGGCTTGGCATTTCCTCTGTGAGTCATAATTGTTGGTCAACATACCTTATTTTATTGCCTAATGCCATTTATAGCCCCCAAAGCTAACATGCATTGCATGATATTTTTAAAGCTGCACTTCTTTAAACAGACTTTATATTGCACTTTTTGCTGGGTTATTCATCCCTTCATTCACCCATCAAGCGTTCATCTTCTGTCCCCTGCATGCTGGAACTGTGCTCTTACTTTCACATCATTTAATCTTCACAATCACCCCAATTAGACAAGGATTACTTTTTATTACATACCACCATACTAATGAGGACATGAGGGGATTATAATCTCCCTCCCTCCTTTTTTTTTTTTTTTTTTTTTGGTTAGAGGTGGGATTTTGCTCTGTTGCCCAGGCAGCAGTGCAGTGGCATGAACATAGCTCACCGTAGTCTTGAACACCTAGCCTCAAGGGGTCCTCCCACTTGGCCTCTCAAAGTGCTAGGATTATAGGCATGAGCCAGCATGTCCAGGCTATTATCCCCTTTTCACAAATGAGGAAAATGTGACCTAGAGAGGTTAAGTGACTTGACCAAGGCCACACAAGTGACTGAAATCAGGCTTTCAACTTAGGTTCTTGAAGTTATCCTATCAGATTAGTCTCATCTCAGCTCCCACCTCCCCGTGGTCTCTCTGCCCTCTCCACTATTTTTTTTTTTTTTTGAGTCTCAAGCTGTTGACCTGGGTAGAGTGCTGTGGTATCACAGCTCACAGCAACCTCCAACTCTAGGGCATAAGTGATTCTCTTTCCTCAGCCTCCCAAGTAGCTGGGACTACAGGTGCCCACCACAACGCTGGGCTTTTTTTTTTTTTTTTTTGAGACAGAGCCTCAAGCTGTCACCCTGGATAGAGTGCTGTGGCATCACAGCTCACAGCAACCTCCAATTCCTGGGCTCAAGCAAGTCTCCTGCCTCTACCTCCCAAGTAGCTGGGACTACAG
>CAUYON010027373.1:0-12385 GCA_963573935.1 Arctocebus calabarensis
CCCTAGTAGCTGGGACTACAGGCGCCCGCCACAGCGCCCGGCTATTTTTTTGTTTTGCAGTTCGGCCGAGGCTGGGCTTGAACCCGCCACCTTCGGTATATGGGGCCGGCGCCCTACTCACTGAGCCACAGGAGCCGCCCCTGGCCATTTTTTTTTTTTTTTTTTTTTTGGTTGCAGCCGTCATTGTTATTTGGCGGGCCCGGACTGGATTCCGGCTCAGGTGTACATGGCTGGCGCCTTAGCCACTTGAGCCACAGGTGCTGAGCCGGTTTTAGCCTTCATATGAAAGCTATAAATTAGCTTCATAGTAGGGCTATTTTTTCTTCCATTCGTGAGAAGAGTATGAATTACTTTTATTGGAGCAGGTAACTTTAGAAGGCCGAAGACTTAGAGACATCTGATAGTCCTGAAATATTGCTCAGCCCTGAATTCTAGGGCAGGACTGAGAGGGTCACTGGGGACCTGACCTATGAAGTCTGATAATTAAATTCTCAAGCTTATCCTAGAAAAAGTGTTACACACCTCATTGCTGAATATGGTCAACTTTGAAGTACTCCCTTTAGGAAGATATACACACACACCAGTGCCTGGTCCACCATTCAAAGCAATTCTGGAACTCTTTTTCTGGAATATCAGAGCTGTCATTGTACAGCACACAAAAACATGCAACAGCAATAATGAATGCCACTCAGCAAGATACTGCCACATGTCGAAGCAAACACAGCTGTGAGACCCTAACATACCAAGATTATGAAACCTTACCAAATTGTACAGTGCTACTAACATAGGCACACAGTGGCAAGTTCATGAAAATTGTCAGACCTTGTACAATGACAGCTCTGATGGTCATTCCAGAAAAAGAGTTCCAAAATTACCTTGAAGGGTGGACTAGGCACTAGCCTCAGTGCATACCTTCCCAAGGGGAGTATTTCAAAGGTGATCATGGGGATATTCAGCAATAAGATATGTAGCAGTTTTTCTAGAATGAGTTCACAAAATCAATTGTCAGGCCGCCATATGTTTTAGACAACTCTCTGGTTGTTACAGAGGGATGGTGCCTTGGCACACTAGGGCAGGATTAGAGTAAGGTAAACAGTCTCCATAGGGCACAGCATTTGTGGAGACACTCACTCTCAGGGCCCAGCTCTATACTTGTGTGACCCCAACCTGAGTACTTCCTGAAAAGTTTTACCCTAAGCACCTTGCTCACTGCACCCTACATAGTATCCTGCTGCACACCAGAGGCAGGGAGGTGGACAGAGCTGTGACCTGTGATAGGGGATGGAGAGAGGTGGGCCTGCTTGAGAGCAGAATCAAATGATGGAATTTGGTGATGGCCAGGATATGGGACTGGCAGGAGTAGGACCCTTTCCAAGCCCTCCCTAAATTCTGGAAGAAGCAGAAGGAGATATGCACCCTTACTCTGCCTAGGGGGCATATATGCCCACAGCCAAGGCCAAGACAAGACCTTGGGCCTTGGCTTCTGTCCCAGGTTATGAGCCTGAGGAGCCAAGGGAATTGAGCCAGAGAGAGTAGGGCAGGAAGTAAAAGGGTCAGAGCCTGTTCCAGGACTGTCCAAGTCACTGGTGACAACGGCATGAACCTGAAACGCTGCTCTAAGACTGCTTGGCTCTGCCCTTTGGACATTGGGTGTGTGGGCACAACAGGCACGGAAAGGTGGATAAGGGTGCCTCCACTGCTGGATGGGGCATGTCTATCAGTCCATCACCCTTTGCTCTTCAGTAAGACTACAGTCCACCTCCAGATCCACCTGTGTTCTCAAGGGATTAGCAGCTGGGTGACCCAGCCCCAGACCCCTGGGAGCTCTGATCCTGTGGCAGCAGCACCCCCTGCTGGCTGATTTGGAGAACCACCCCCTTCACCTCCTTGGGGGAGGGGTCTGAGCTCTGGGAGAGAGACAAGTGTGCCGGCACAGTGCTGTGGGAAAGGGTGGGGCCAGGACTTGAGGATGAACTTTGCCTAAGGCAGGCAGACAGGTGCCACCTGGTAAACAGAGCACCTGTTTCCTGGTCAGTAGCAGAGAGGCCATGACCCAAGCAAAGGCAGAGATGGGATTTCCCTAGGTGACTGCTCAGTGAGGCCTGCTCTCACGAAAGTCCCTCCCTCTCCCACAGCACCAGGGCCCAGAAAGGCCTGCATCCTAGGCTGAGTGCTCTCTGTTCAGAATCCCCCTGGGCCCTCAGGGGATTTGGCCTGGAACTGAAAGCCAAGAATTAAGCCTATGAAAGAGCACCTCAGGCACTCTAAGAAAGAGGAAGAATTGTCCCCAGAATTCCTCCCCAAACCATCCGAGGCTGGGAATGGAGGCAGGAACACATCAGCAGAACAAAATCTCAGAGTCCCTACGGCTGTCTGGCTCTTTGTACTTAAACATGGTTAGGCAGAGTCCCCTCCCGAGCTCCAGGCCAGTGCCTCCGGGCACAAGGACCACCGTGGAAGGCTGGATGGGTGTGCAGTGGACAGAAGGGTGAGAAACCCAGAGTGTGCTGCCTCCACCCCCTCACCTGTGACCCACAAAGTCCTTGAGGACACAGCCACAAGCAGGGCCATGCCCTGGGCAGCGAGTTCCTAGATAAGGGTCTTCCATAGAATGCAGAGGACAGTCTTCCCCAACGAGCCCTGCCCACCACAGCCCTGGCATCTAGAGTCCTCATCTCAGAGAAGCTGGTGCTTCCAGGAGTTTCCGTCCTGACTCTGGATTACAGTGAAGATGGAGGCATCACCTGGCTCTCAGGAGCAAAGGTCTTGACCCCAGGGGAGCTTCTCTCCCAGACCAAGACAGTGTGGGCAGATCCTATTCTCTTTAGGACTTGGAGAGGGCCTAGTGCTGGGCAGAGCAGCTCCCTACCGCACCCTGGGTGAGGACTTAGCAACTATCAGGGCAATGCAAGCTCCTCACAGAGAGTCCTCAGACACTGGCCGGGGGAGATGAGGCCTGTAGGAAAGTCCATGAAGAGAAAAAAAGTGGTGGTGCTGGGTCCCCAAAACTATCCATATGCTCCAGGTGCCATGCTTAGCCAGCCTGGTGCCACGCAGCCCAAGAGCAGGCAAGAGTCATGGGAGCAAGAGCTGTCACCAGGACATTAGGAGGCCCAACCCGCCATGCGAAGCCTTGTGGAATGGGAAAATCAACTTGCAGACACGGGAAGTACAGGGGCAGAGTAAACAGCAGCTGAGGTCCTTTGACAGGCAGGTTGTGAGGAGGCCTCTGGATTGCGCTGCTGACGGTACCACTGCCCTGTGTGTTTTCCGTGTGCACCCGATCTTCTTTGGGGTGACAGCTCACACCAGAGAGAGACGTAACAGGACTGACACAAAGCTCCAGGATCTTGGGCGGCGCCTGTGGCTCAAAGGAGTAGGGCGCTGGCCCCATACACCGGAGATGGTGGGTTCAAACCTGGCCCTAGCCAGACTCAGCGCCTGTGGCTCAACAGGCTGAGGCACCAGCCACATACTCCTGAACTGGCGGGTTTGAATCCAGCCTGGGCCGCCAAACAACAATGACAGCTGCAACCAAAAAATAGCCAGGCGTTGTGGCAGGTGACTGTAGTCCCAGCTACTTGGGAGGCGGAGGCAGGAGCCTCGCTTGAGCCCAGGAATTGGAGGTTGCTGTGAGCTGTGATGCTACAGTACTCTATCCAGGGTGACAGCTTGAGGCTCTGTCTCAAAAAAAAAAAAAACTCCAGGATCTTTTAGAAGGAATTCATCTCTTTTAGTCTACTCTGAAAATTTTCTCTTGTTATTTCCCTATGTGTATCTTTTCTCTCTACTAGCCCGGGGATGCGTATTGATCATTGGTGCTGCCAAATTTAGACACCAAACATTTACTCAGTGCCCAGGTACCAGACACAGAAGTAGGTGCTGTATTCACAAACATTCCATGAGAATGCATCGGGCTTGTACTATGTGCCAGGTAGGGCTCCAAACACTAGGGATATAGAGATAAATAAGGCAAAGTCCCTGCTCTCATGAAACTCATTCTGGTAGAGGCAGAAAATTACAAATAAATAAGGAAAGTGTCACACAGTGGTAAATATTCTATAGAGAAATAAAATAGCATGATGTGATAGAGTGTACAGAGGTGATCCCATTCAATTTGGTGTCCTGGGAATGTCTATCTGAGGAGGTGTGTAAGTGAGACAAGGGGTAACAATGTGCAGAACAGGAGAAAGAGTATTCTAGGTGGGGAAATTGCTAGTGTCAAGGTTCTGGGCTCAGTCTCTTTGAGGGAAAAGGTTGATGTGGCCACAGCATAGACAAAGTGGGGAATGTTAAAAGCTAGGGCTTGTAAGGTAGGCAAGGGTCAGATAAGGTGTAGCCTTTTTTGTCTGTCTGTTTGTTTGTTTTTGCAGTTTGGCCGGGGGCCAGGCTTGAACCCGCCACCCTCAGTATGTGGGGCCAGCGCCCTACTCACTGAGCCACAGGCACCACCCTAAGGTGTGGCCTTTGAAGCCTCTAATTGGGGTTGTGGGCTTTATGCTAAAGGAATGGAGAGCGTTTGAAGGATGTCACATACAGGAGTGAAATGGTACAGATCCTATTTGCAGGCTGGATTGCAGTGGAGCAAGTGTGGAAACAGACTGGGGAGGTTGGAGTAAAAGGATGGTCCAGGAGACAGCAACCAGGTGGTAGTGGTAGCTGTGGAGAGAAAGGGGAATAGATCCAGGTAGAGTATGGAGGGGAAGCCACACAGAGATGAATAAAATATGATGGCTCAGAATGGCAGAAAATATTTGCAAAACATATATCCAATAAAGGACATGTATCTAGAATATATAAAGAATGCCTATGACTCAATAAGACAACAAATGGCCAGATGCGAATGGATTTTTCACCAAAAAAAAAGATGTGCAGGTTAAAAAATAAGCACATGAAAAGATACTCAATGTCATTAGTCATTATGCAAGTTAAAACCACAATAAAATACCACTACATAGTCACTAGAATAGCTAAAGTGAAAAAGATTAACTCTGCCAAGTGTTGGCAATGACATGGATCAACTTGGAATGAATGCTAAAGCCACCGTTGGGAATGTAAAATAATACAAGTACAGTCATGCACTGCTTAATGAGACTTCAGTCAACAACAGACTTCATATATGATAGTGGCCCCATGAGATTTTAATACATTTTTACTGTAACTTTTTTTTTTTTGAGACAGAATCTCATTATGTCGCCCTCAGTAGAGTGCTATGGCATCACAGCTCACAGCAACCTCAAACTTAAGTGTTTGTGAGGGCTTAAGTGTTCTCTTGCCTCAGCCTCCCAAGTAGCTGAGACTATAGGCCCCCACCACAATGCCTGGCTATTTTTTTTTTTTTTTGGTCATTGTAGTTGTCATTGTTGTTTAGCTGGCCTAGGAGGGTTCATACAGGCCAGCCTCGGTGTATGTGGCCGGTGCCCTACCCACTGAACTACAGGTGCCACCTACTATAACTTTTATATGTTTATTTATTTATTTATTTATTGAGACAGAGCCTTAAGCTGTCACCCTGGATAGAGTGCTTTGGCATCACAACTCACAGCAACCTCCAATTCCTGGGCTCAAGCGAGTCTCCTGCCTCTGCCTCCAAGTAGCTGGGACTATAGGAGCCCACCACAACGCCCGGTCATTTTTTGGTTGCAGCCGTCATTGTTGTTTGGCGGGCCCTGGGCTGGATTTGAACCTGCCAACTCAGGTGTACGTGGCTGGTGCCTTAGCCTGTTGAGCCTTTGGGTCTCACCTTTGCTCAGGTTGGTCTCAAACTCGTGAGCTCAAGCAATCCATCCGTCTTGGCCTCCCAGAGTGCTAGGATCACAGGCGTGAGCTACCGTGCCTGGTTTACTGCCATGTTATCCATGAAAATGGATAAACAATTTATGGAATATCTATACAGTGCACTACCACTAGGTTCTAGGTTGTTTTTTGTGGAGACAGAGTCTCACTCCATTGCCCTGGAGAGTGTGTCATGGCGTCATGATAGCTCACAACAACCTCAAACTCTTGGGCTCAAGAGATCCTCTTGCCTCAGCCTCCTGAGTAGCCGGGACTATGGGATATACCACCACACACAGCTAGTATTTCTGTTTTTAGTAGAGATGGGGTCTCACTCTTGCTCAGGCTGGTCTCAAACTCCTGAGCTCAAACAATCCAGCCTCAGCCTCCCAGAGTGCCAGGATTACAGGCATGAGCCGCCACATCTGGCCTGGGCTCCAGGTTTAAGTAAGATGAGTAAACACACTCTGCCCTGTCTTTCCCACTAAAGGAAGCAATAAAAACTGTGCAGAATTCATGGAGGACTCTGAAGAGTATATGGCAGCCAGTGAATTGGGAAAGAAAATCAGGATTTGGAGAGCCCCTGATTTGGAGGTATTTCTCATTTTTCCCTTCAGTACTTCTGGTCTGGACTCGAAGCAGCCTGAAACCTGGAGTTGGGCATCAGGCACAGACAGAGAAAATTCTAAGAGAAGCCCTCTAGTTCTGGCTTAAGGAGAGGGAAAGGAACTTCCATTGCTCAAAGTGGGGGAAATAACTTCCTTTTTTTCTTCATCCGCTCATGCCTCAGCCTCCAGCATTCTTTTTTTTTTTTTTTTTCTTAATTTCAAATTAATATGAAGGTACAAATCTTTAGGTTACATTGTTCTCACTTTCCCCCTGGCATTCTTGCTGCAGTGGCATCACAGGCCTGCAGGCATATAAAGTTCCAAAGGAAGGAGACCTGTCTGTTGGAGGAATCCCACGAGGTTAGCACAAAACCTGCTGTGTGTGCTCCCCGCTTCCTTTCCCTTCTCTGCTTTTTGCCGGTTGACCCCATAGTCACGGAAGTACACAGCAGAGCAGGGTAGCTAAAACTCCATCTTTCTGTCCAGGCGACTATAATGAGGAGAGCCAGGGAACCAGAAAGGATCGGGGAGATCATAAAGAGAGAGGACCTCAGAAAACTGACCCCACAGTTATGAACTCTTGGGCTCGCCTCACTGAGGGCTCACGGATCTAGCATGAGCCTGGAGGACTAAAGTGAAGGATGGTCTTCCACCCTGCTCTCAGGCTGACCGCTGGAGGGCGCACACACAGCACTGCAAAGACAAGAATGGAGCTAACATTGAAACCACAATCCGGGGAAGGCTGTTGCAGCCTGAGACCCACGGGGTTGATTAACTACTAAAATATAAACTTCAACATTCTCCAAAGTATTAAAACAATACCCAGAGTCTCGTAATATTAAAATTGTCCAGGATACAAAGCAAAATTATGGTGTTCTTGGTCTCTGAAGATCCAGGAAAATCTCAATTTGCCTGGGACAATACAATCAAAAGAGAACAAGGATGAAATGTTGTAATTAACTAATAAAGACTTTAAAGTACTAGTCTGAGAATGCTCTAAGTAAGCACTCTTGGAATGAATGGAAAGAGAAAATCTCAAAGAGGCTCGGCGCCTGTGGCTCAACGGGCTAAGGCGCCAGCCACGTACACCTGAGCTGGCGGGTTCAAATACAACCTGGGCCCTCCAAACAACAATGACGGCTGCAACCAAAAAAAAAAATGGCCAGGCGTTGTAGCGGACGCCTGTGGTCCCAGCTACTTGGGAGGCAGAGGCAGGAAACTCACTTGAGGCCAGGAATTGGAGTTTGCTGTGAGCTGTGATGCTACAGCACTCTACCCAGGGTGACAGCTTGAGGCTCTGTCTCAAAAAAAGAAAGAAAGAAAGAAAGAAAATCTCAAAGAAACAAGCGATATAAAGAATAAAGAGATGGAAATTTTAGAGCTTAAAAATGTAAAAACCAAAATATCAGTACTCAGTGGATATTGAGCAGAATGGAAATGATAGAGGAAAGAGTCAGTAAGTGACTTGAAAATAGACCAATAAGAATTATCCAACTTGGGCTCGGCGCCTGTGGCTCAACGAGCTAAGGCACCAGCCATGTAAGGCGGGTTCGAATCCAGCCCAAGCCCGCCAAACAACAATGACAGCTGCAACCAAAGGAAAAAAAAAATGGCCAGGCGTTGTGGTGGGCGCCTGTAGTCCCAGCTACTTGGGAGGCAGAGGCAGGAGACTCACTTGAGCCCAGGAATTGGAAGTTGCTGTGAGTTGTGATGCCACGGCACTCTATCCAGGGTGACAGCTTGAGGCTCTGTCTCAAAAAAAAAAAAAAAAAAAGAATTATCCAAGTTGAATAACAATGTGAAAAAGTTTTGAAAAGTGAATAGAGTCTCCGAGACAATACCAAAAGGTCTAACATTCATGTAACTGGAGTTCCAGAAGGAGAAGAGAAAGAGTGCAGTGAAGATAAAAATATTTGAAGTAATATCCAGGCACGGTGGCTCACACCTATAATCCTAGCACTCTGGGAGGCCCAGGCCGTTGGATCACCTAAGCTCAGGAGTTCAAGACGGGCCTGAGCAAGAGCAAGACCCCTCATTCTTCTTAGTAAAGCATCACAGGAATGGCGAAGCAAGAATCCCATGGACTCCATTGGATTGAAGTATGAAGGCAGTACATGACCTAATACATGGTGGGGAACAGGGGAGAGGGGAGAAGGGAAGGGATTCCGGGGTCATGGGATATGAGACACCTCTTGGGGGCGGGATGCAATTATAAGACAAATTCAATCAGTGTAACCTAATTCTTTGTACTTCTTACCCAATGAATCCCAAACAATAAAACAAATTTTTTTTTTTAATTTTTTTGTAGAGACAGAGTCTTACTTCATCACCCTAGGTGGAGTGCCATGGTGTCACACAGCTCACAGCAACCTCCAGCTCCTGGGCTTAGGCAATTTTCTTGCCTCAGCCTCCCAAGTAGTTGGGACTACAGGTGACTGCCACAATGCCTGGGTTTTTTTTTTGGGGGGGGGGCGTTTGTAGTTGTCATTGTTTGGCAGGCCCGGACTGGATTTGAACCCGCCAGTTCTGGTGTATGTGGCTTGCGCCCTAGCCACTAAACTACAGGCTCTGAGCCAAACAGACTTTCAAAAAAGGAAAGTTACCAGGCATGTTAAATAATGATAAAAGGGTCAATTCACCAAGTAGACCTAATAATCCTAAATGTGTAGAAATCTAACAATAGAACTTCAAAGCTGGCTTGGTGCCGGTAGTACAGTGGTTACGGCACCAGCCACATACACCAAGAGTGGCAGGTTTGAGCCCAACCCAGGCCAGCTAAGCAACAAAGACAACTACAACAAAAAAATTTAGCTGGGCGTTATGGTGGACACCTGTAGTCCCATCTACTTAGGAGACTGAGGCAGGAGAATCGCTTGAGCTCAGGAGTTGGAGGTTGCTGTGAGCTGTGATGCCAGAGTACTCTACCAAGGGCGACATAGTAAGACACTGTCTTAATAATAATAATAATAATTTAATTTTAAAAAGAAGTTCAAAGTTCATGCAGCAAAAATTGACAGAAATGAAAGAAGAAATAGACAAATCTACATTATATACTTGTAAAATTACACAATATGTGTTTATAGGTCTAGAATTCACTCTTTTTTCAGTATTCAATAAAACAGGTAGACAGAAAATCGTTTGTGTGGTGGCTCACGCCTGAGACCCTAACACTCTGGGAGGCCTAGGCGAGTGGATTGCTTGAGTTTAGGAGTTTGAGACCAGCCTGAGCAAGAGTGAGATCCCCCCATCTCTAAAAATAGCCAGATATTGTGGCAGGTCATGTGGCCTGTGGTCCCAGCTAATTGGGAGGCTGAGGCAAGAGCCACTCTTAAGCCCAAGAATTTGAGGTTGCTGTGAGCTATGATGCCACGACACTCAACTCCAGGGCAACTGAGAATCTGTTAAAAAAAAAAAAAAGAATATAGAAGAACTGAACAACACCATGAATTGACTGTATCTCATGGATATTTATAAAATATTCCACCCAATATATTTTTGTCAATTGCATGTGCAACATTTACCAAGACAGGCTATATTCAGAGTCGTGAAACTAAACTTAACAAGTTTAAAATAATTGGAATAGTATAAAATATGTTCTCTGACTATGGAATTAATGAGAAATCAGTAACAAAAAGGCAACAGGAAGATCTATAAACACTGGGCAATTATACAAAATTTAAATAATCTGTAGGTTAAAAGGGAAGTCTCAATGACAATAAGAAGATATTTCAAATATAAATAAAATGAAAATTCAACATGTCATAATTAGTGGGATGAGTTCTAAGTTATAACACAAAAGAACAAAAAATTCAAAAATTGAACCTTGTCAAAATTTAAAACTTTTGCTCTGGCTCGGTGCCCGTAGCACAGTGGTTACAGCATCAGCCACATACACCGAGGGTGGCAGGTTCAAACCTGGCCTAGGCCAGCTAAAAAAATAATGCCAACTGCAACAAAAAATGGCCAGGTTTTGTGGCAGGTGTCTGTGGTCCCAGCTACTTGGGAGGCTGAGGCAAGAGAATCGCTTGAGCTCAGGAGTTTGAGGTTGCTGTGAGCTGTGATGCCATAGCACTCTACCGAGGGCGACATGGTGAGA
This sequence comes from Arctocebus calabarensis, assembly GCA_963573935.1. Classification (NCBI taxonomy): domain Eukaryota; kingdom Metazoa; phylum Chordata; class Mammalia; order Primates; family Lorisidae; genus Arctocebus; species Arctocebus calabarensis. Next base: position 10,480 of record CAUYON010027373.1, read on the forward strand.
CTCTGTCTCAAAAAAACAAAAACAAAAACAAACTTTTGCTCTACAATTAGACAGACATCGGTAAAGACATAAAAGACAAGCAATATTATCAACCCGCTTGACTTAACTGACATCTATAGAACAGTCACTCCAACATCAGAATAGACATTCTTCTCAAGTGCTCATGGAACATTCCCCAGGACAGATTATATGCTAGGCTGTAAAGCAAATATCAGTTAACTTAAAACTAATGAAACTGTACTAAACATGTGCTCTGACCACAATGGAATTAAATCAAAAATCAGCAATAGAAGAAAGCTTTGTAAATCTGCAAATATTTGGAAATTTAACAACACACTTCTAAATAATCAATGGATCAATGAAGAAATCACAAAGGAAATTAGTAAATATTTTGAGGTGGATGAAGATGGAAATATAACATGTCAAAATTCATGGGATGCAGATAAACCAGAAGTATAAATGCTCATACTAAACAAGATGATATATATCAATAACATGAACTTCCACCTTCATAAACAAGAAAAAGAAAAGTAAACTCACCCCAAAGTAAGCAGAAGGAAAGAAATAAAGATTACAGAGGAAATCAATTAAATGGAATACACAAAAAATAGATAAAAGGTGATGACTCAAAGATGGATTCTTAGACAAGCCAACAAGATTGACAAAATTTTAATTAGAGTGACAAAGAAAAAAGAAGACACAAATTACAAAAATTAAGAATGAAAAAGGAAACATCACTATAAACATTCGCAAAAAAATATGTAGTAAAGGAATACTGTGAATAGCTTCTTGCCAACAAATTAGACAACTTCAATAAAATGACAAAATTCCTAGAAAGACACAGATTTGAACTTGACTCAGTAAGAAACAGAAAAGATGAATACAGCTATAAAAAGTAAAATAAATTAACTACTTGGGAGGCTGAGGCAAGAGAATTGCTTAAGCTCAGGAGTTTTGAGGTTGCTGTGAGCTATGACGCCACATCATTCTACTGAGGGTGACATAGTGAGACTCTGTCTCAAAAAAAAAAAAAGAAAAAAAGTAAAACAAATTGAATTAGTGGTGGGCTCAGTGGCTCACTACTTTAATTCTAGCACTTTGGAAAGCCCAGGTGGGAAGATTGCTTGAGCTCAGAGTTTGAGACGAGCCTGGGCAAGAGTGAGACCATGTCTCTACTAAAAATAGAAAAATTAGCTGGTGTGGTGGCATATGCCTGTGGTCCCAACTTCTCTAGTGCATAGGGCAGAAAGATCACTTGAGCCCTGGAGTCTGAAGTTGCTGTGAGCTATGATGACACCACTGCACTGTAGCCAGGGCAACAAAGCGAGGCTGTCTCTCAAAACAACAACAAAAAAATTGAATTAGGGGTGGGGCCTGTAGCTCAGTGGAAGGGCATCAGCCAAATACACCAAGGCTGGTGGGTTAGAACCAGGCCTGGGCTAGCTAACATCAGCAATGACAACTGCAACAAAAAAATAGCCGGGCATTGTGGTGGGCGCCTATATTTCCAGCTACTTGGGAGGCTGAGGCAAGAGAATTGCTTGAGCCCAAGAGTTTAAGATTGCAGTGAGCTTTGATACTACTGCGCTCTACCCAGGGTGACAGCTTGAGACTCTGTCTCAAAAAACAACTTTTTTTTGAATTAATAATTTAATCCGGCTCGGCGCCTGTGGCTCAGCGGGCTAAGGCGCCAGCCATGTAAGCCTGAGCTGGCAGGTTCGAATCCAGCCTGGGCCCGCCAACCAACAATGACGGCTGCAACCCAAACAACAACAACAAAAAAATGGCCGGGCGTTGTGGCGGGTGCCCATAGTCCCAACTACTTGGGAGGCAGAGGCAGGAGACTCGCTTGAGCCCAGGAATTGGAGGTTGCTGTGAGCTGTAAGGCCATGACACTCTACCCAGG
>CAUYON010027374.1:0-23616 GCA_963573935.1 Arctocebus calabarensis
AACTTCTAAACAAAGATCAAGAATGTTTTCATATAGTAAACAAGAAAATATCATGAATGGTATGTCAATCAGGTTGATAAAATATCTCAGATTGCATGTGAAGCCCCCACACTGTACCCCATGGTTGAACTAATGTACACAACTATGATTCAATTAAAAAAAAAATGTAAAAAAAAAAAAAAAAAAGAATTCACCACTAGCATATTCTTTCAAAAATTTTGAAAAATAGGCTGTGTGGTTTGGTTTACATCTGTAATCCTACCACTCTGGGAGGCTGAGGCAGGAGAATCCCTTAAAGGGAGGAGTTAGAGGCCATCCTGAGCAAGAGCAAGATCCAGTCTCTACAAAAAAAAAAAAAAAATATCCAGATATGGTGGCACAGAGCTACAGTCCCAGTTACTGAGACAGAAGGATTGCTTGAACCCAGGAGCTTGAGGTTGCAATGAGCTATGATAAACAGAGCAAGACTCTGTCTCAAAAAAAATAAATTTATTTTGAAAAATAAAGATAGGAGAATTAACAATTGCTTTAAAATAATAAATATTTAATAAAATGAAAATAACAATGACTTAAGTTCTTCCTCTGTAATATTAAATCCCAGAATAAATAGAAACATGATGAATCCCCACCTCCTAAAAAAGAGTTCCCAGAATCTGTGAATTATCTTAGAAGGTAGAAAGGGAGTCTGGTGGTGGGAAAATTGTTCCTTAATCTTTAGCATAAGACTCACTATCTGCTTGAAAGACCTAAAGAGTCATGAGAATGGCATGTGAGTTGTGTACGTGCAGGTCAGGAAACTGGCCTCCGAGAGAGATTGTGTATGTGAGGTTCATCAACAACAGGCCTAATGGTTACAGTAAAGATTCTCTAGATTCCAAAGATCTCTTGCTGCTGGAGCAAAGGTCTTGCTTAAAAGTCTGTAGTTTTACAAAAACGAATTGGAGAAGTTCTGTCTGACACTTTCCATGTTCCCCCTTTTTAGCGCTGATGTCTATAAGTAACTTTTAACTACTTTTTCCTGCTTTATAATAATAAATAGGGACCTCAGGTTTGCTCAGGAGGGCTCCTTCTCCCTGAGTTCCTCAGTCCCCTGTCACAGACTCTGTGTCAAGCGTCTTCATTCCTCATATCAAAACCCCTTCACTTTAGAGATGAGGTATTAAAATATCAAGGATTTGGAGAAGGGATTATCCTAGATTATCCAGATGTGCCCAATCACAAAGGTTCTTGTAAGAGGAAGGAGGGAAGAGCAAAGTCAGAGGAAGAGGAAGTGGTGGAAGCAAGGGTGAGAGTGGATGAAAGATGCTATGGTGCCAGCTTTGAAAACAGGAAGGAAGCAGGAATCAAGGAACATAAATGGCCTTTGTAGAACTGGAAAAAACAAGGAAACAGATTCTCCCCTAGAGCTTCTGGAGGAACTAACCATGGTGACACTTTTATTTCCCCCTATGAAACTGACTTCCGTCTACTGACCTCCAGAACTATAACATAATAGATCTGTGTCATTTTACGCCACTAAATTTGTGGTGACTTGATCATGTAGCAATGGGATACAAATATATATGCTGTAAAGAAATTTGAAAGGGAAAAAGTTGTGGCTGATAACTATTTTACCCAGTAAATTGATTTTAATCCATAAAAAACAGGAAAAAAAATGTCATCAGAAAGATAAGGATGTTATCTATATAATATATATACATATATATAAACACACACATATTTATATCAATTTTATTGACTATTCCAGGTAGTTTCTATGAATAACAACACTTCATTTTTATAACATTACATTCCTACTACTGAAATTGTTATGTGATGAATTTTTTTGGTTAACTATAATATGTCTTCAAGCAATTCTTCAAAGAAAAGCAAATGGATGTTATTTCTGAGGTTTTATATGTTTATCACCTAAACCCAGTGAGAATAGCCCACAGCACACAATTCTGAAACTGCAGATGCTGGCATGGATATAGAGAGAATGGAACACTCCTACACTGCTGGGAGGATTACAACCTAATATAGTCAATATAGAAAGAAGTATGGAAAATTCTCAAAGAGCTAAAAGTAGACCTTCCATTTGATCTTAAAATCCCATGACTAGGTATCTACCTAGAAGAAAAAAATCATTCTATCACAAGGACATTTGTACTAGAATGTTTATCACAATTCAATTCACAATTTCAAACATGTGGAATCAACCCAAGTACTCATGAACTCATGAATGAATTAATAAACTGTGGTGTATGTATACCAGGAAGTACTATTCAGCCATTAAAAGATGGAGACTTTGCATCTTTCATCTTAACCTGGATGGAGTTGAAACAATTCTTAGTAAAGTATCACAAGAATAGAAAAGCAAGTATCCAATGTATAATAAGTATCTTTATATCTGGAGGAATCATTGCTGGAAGATAAATTTCTATCAAAACAAAAGAAATTTTAAATTTTAGGAGAAATTTTCATATTTTCTTACATAGAGTTTGTACCAATTATTACACATTTTAACAAAATATGAGAACAGAGAGCTATCCAAGTTTTTGATCATAAAAGATTTTGTTACCAGAAGCACTATTTACTGCTAGTAAAGGTAACTAGGCACTCTTAAATACTTCAGTTAGGAGTGTTTAAATTACCTACAACCTTTTTGGGAAGCAGTCAGGCACTATAAATCAAGAGACAACAAATTCATTGTTTCTAACCCACTATTCCCAGTTTGAGAACTCCATCATGAGGAAAATGTCAAAGATGTGGATAGTGGATCATATATAAAAGACCTTTGAATTAGTACTTAAAAAAATACTAAAATTAAGACAAGAAAAATGATACAATAAATGATGGCTTGTCCAGTGCATGACATATTTATTCAGTCATTAAATATCATATTTTTCAATAACACTTAATCATAGTGAAATATGCTTCTGATATAAGGTTAAGTTGTAAAAAACCACTCATTTAGATTTTAAAAGTATAGGAACTCATATACACAAACATACACATATATATGTCTATATTTGGCTATATATATAGTAGAACCTCCACAATTGACCACTTCCCATCACTAGCCATCATCTTAAATGACCTAGTTGTCATAGACCAGACATGTACCACATGTACTCAAGAGAAGTTTCTTATGTTGACCACCTCTGTAGGTTGACCAGTTTGTTACAGTCCCTTGGGTGGTCAACTTACAGATGTTCTACTTTATTATGTAAATAATATTTATTTATCTATATATGCATAAATGTGTTAAGGGATTTATGTACCAAAATATTAATTCTGTTTTTTCTTTCTTTGGCAGACTGAGCAGTGTTGATTCTTAATTCCTTCTTAATAATCTTCCATGTTTCTAAATTCCTATAATGAGCATGAGCTATCTCATAGTCAGGAAAATGTTGCTTTCTTTTATCACTCCTTGGCTTTATCTTGACAAGGAGTTTGAATTCATAATTAATTGGAGGAAAGGAAGATGACTTCTAATTCCTGACACCTTCAATATGAATGAAAAATGAATGCTTTTCATAGCATTTCTGAAGTGCTGATCTCTCTACTGTAGGCCCTTAATTTGTTAAGTTGTAAGGCCATGAAAACATTCATTATCTATTCCAAATGCCTCTGCCTAATGCTCATTCAAAATTTTTTGAAATAATTTAACATAGCAATATGAAACTTAATGCAGACCACACATGTGAGGGGAAGTTAACACCTAAAATATATTCATGTCAATGAAATAATTTGATATTTAATTTATTCAGCTGTTTCTCATGCTTTCTTTATCAGTCATATTATGCACCAGAGTGAAGAGCAAAACAGTTTTTCTTGCAGTGAGGAAATAGACAATCTCAAACAATCTTGCAAGTAAATGTAACCACAATAAATGACACTAAAGGAGACAGGCAGAAGAAATGAGATGGTTAAAATATGAACTTTAGATTTAGATGCCTGGGGTTGCTCCTGACTGCCATGTACCAGCTTATGGTTCTCTGACCGAGTCATGTAAGCTCTCTGTACTCAATTTGTTGATGTGTAAAACATACATTTTAAAGTATTTATTTTACAGAATTATTAAGAGTATTGAGTTATTGAAATTGCTTATTTGGTAATGGTGTTTGACACGTAGTAACCTATAATCAAATAAACAAAAGTGGTGTGCATGTGTTGACAGTATTTAATAAGAAGGTATGACAAAGGTGCCAGAGGAGGTTCCTGGCATAACTCCTGATTGAACAGCAAGAATCACCTGTGTGTAAAACACAGGGTGTGAAAGATGAGATGTGTAAGATGATAGTAGAGCATGAAGCTGAAGACAGACCATGTAGGGCATGTTTCCCCACATTAAACATTTTTTTTTTAATTAAAGTGTTCTATAGGAGAGGTGACCTGATCAGGTTTCTCCTCTCTGGAGGAAAAAAAGAAAATCACTCCGACTGCGACTGTGGAGTAAAGACTGAAAGAGTAACTCCTGGATATGGGGGGGTTGGTTAGGAAGCTATTACAATCATCTAGGTGAGAGACAAGGTAGTTGGATCTAAACTAGAGATAATTTAGAAGAAAAAAAGGGACTCATTTGAAAAGTGCTAGGAGACAAAAAGAACCTCCATAGGTAGTAGATCAGATATTGGAAATGAGAGAGGGAACTATTCAGTAAATCGATAGTGATCAAAACAGCATGGTACTGGCACAAGAACAGAGAGGTGGATGTCAGGAATCTTTACATCAGTGAAACTCTTCTGTATGACATGGACATTAGCAGTTACATGACACCGGGCATTCGCTAAAGGCCATAGGACTTTGCAGACTGAAAAGTCAACCTTAGAGTTTCATGTTCATAAGGAAGAATGTAGGAGCTCAGGGAACCCAAGGATGAAATCCAACATATAAAAAACAACCTTACTGTAGTATAAATGCAGGAAATAAACTTAGTGAAGTAATTAGAAAAATATTGTACTAATCTAAGTAATTTTGGGAATGAGTGAAGATGGTTTAAAAATAAATGCATAAGAAGACCATACATACTATAATATAGATAGCAGAGTGTATTCATATTTATACAAAAATGAACTCTGATACTTTCATACATGCACACTGGAATTGAACAATGAACTGAGTGACAGATGGTGGGAGCCAGGGTTTTCACTATTAGTGTAAGAAGTTACAGGTAAGCAAGGGAAGGAAGATAAAATGATTCTTGTGAAAATGGATTAAAGTTGAAGACATCAGTATAAAGTTATATTTGCAAGGCTAAAGAAAACAAATAAAACCTTTCAAGTAAGAATTTTATATCCAGAACAATGATTGTTCAAAAATAATGGAGAAATAAAGACATTACTGGATAAGTAAAAACAAACCAAAAACAAACAAACAAGAAACCATTGTTGGTCACAGACCTGACTTTATTAAATTACAGAGCAAAGCCTTTCAACTGGAAGGAAATAACATCAAATAATACCTTTAAAATTTAGGAACAAATGGACAGATCTGGAGAAGGAAAGGAGTAGGGTGCCGGCCCCATATCCCCATATGCCGGAGGTGGCGGGTTCAAACCCATCCCTGGCCACCTCACAAAAAGAATGTTTTTTATAATTCTTTAAAACACTTAAGTTTATATAAATATTAATTAGAACACTATACTTTTGGATTGATAACCCACACAGTCGTAATATATATGACATAATGGTATAAAGAATGAGTGAAAAAAATTGAACTTTATTGGCATATATACTCCCTAAATTTAATCAGAGTTAAGTTAGTATTAATCAGATGTAGAATATAATAAGTTAAAAGACTTGTATTTTAGGCTTAAACACAAAGAAAATAGCTCAAAATTAAAAAAATTAATAGAGGAACTGAAATCATACATTAAAATATTTAATTAATGCCAAAGGAGGGAGTGAAAGTAGAAGAGAGAAACAAATTATGAGACCTAGAAAAAACACACAACAAAATGGCATATACGAATATCTAACTAGTTAAATATAATTTAATTAAGCGTACCAATGAAATGATAGAATGAAAAATATTTGGCAATGAAATAAAAGTCTATATGTTAGAAAGATGTTTTAATTATATATACTAGAGGCAAAAACCGGTATGTATACTGATACATGATAAATGATAGAACTGAAAGAATAAACAGAAAATTAAATACTAATAGTTGGAAATTTAATATACTCGTATCAGCAACAGCGGAGCAACTAGACAAAAATTCAGCAAAAATATAGATGATTTGAACAGTACTAAGAAGACTTCAACCACATTCTCCAACAACTTGATGACGTGATGCTCCATCAAATGTCAGCAGAATGCATATTCTCTTCAAGTTCACAAGGAACATTCCAGAACAGACCATACAGAGTATATTGGAGCATAAAAAATACAATAAATTGGAAGTGATTGAAATTATACAATGTTATGTTCTAAAGGCAACAAGATTAAATTTTAAAAGCACACAGAAATTATAAAAGAAATCACTAAACACTTGGAAAGTAAACATGATGATTGTGGTTAACCAAAAGCACAGAGAAGAAATCTGAGGAAATTAAGAAATAAGCTAAACAAAAGGAGTTTAGTAGTTAGACAGAAAATTGTCTTTTTAAATGACTCAGAAATAGGAAATAGTTTCAAACCAATCATTTATTTTCACATATTAAGAAACCAGAAAATGAAGAGCAAACTAAATCAAGAAGAAATGCAGTAATAAACATTAGAGTAGAAATTAATAAAAGAAAAAAACAGTAAATAAAATTAATAAAAACAAAAGTTTGTTTTTAAAAAGGCTGATAAAAATAATAAATTTTTAGATTGTCTGAACAAGAAAAGAGAGAGAGAGGACATAGATCACTAAACCAGAAATTTAAGATTTTACCACTAACCCTTCAGAAAGAAAAACATTATAAGGAAATACTATGAATAACTCTATGCCCACACATTGGGTAACTAAAATTAAATGGATATATTACCATACAAATACATATTTCCAAAATGACTTCATTTTTTTCTTTTGTGAGACAGAGACTCACTGTGTTGTCTTGGCTAGAGAGCAGTGGAGTCAGTCAGCTCAGCTCACAACAATCTCAAACTCCTGGGTTCGAGAGATTCTCCTGTCTCAGTCTCCCAAGTAGCTGGGACTATGGGCAAACCCGACAACGCCAGGCTAATTTTTTTCTACTTTCAGTGGAGACAATGTCTCACTCTTGCTCTGGGTGGATTCGAACGCCTGAGCTCAAGCAATCCACCTGCCTTGGCCTCACAGAGTACTTAGATTACAGTCATGAGTCATCACGCCTGTCCCCAAAAATGACTTTAAAAGAAATAAACTATTTAAATAGATAAAGATGAAGTAATGGAATTTCATTAAATATCTTCCAACAAAGAAATTACAAGCCCAGTTGCCTACACCAGAAAATATTTTTAAATCTTAAAACTGTTTAAAAAAAGAGGAGAGAAAACACACTAACTTATTCTTTGAGGCTAGAATCTCCTTGATACTGAAGTAAACACAGACAACAAGAAAGAAAAATACACAATGTTCTACTGAGATAAATTGAATACAGAAATATAGAAAAAAGATTATACAACATTGCCAATTAGGATTTATACAAAAATGCAAGACTATATTACCTTCTTAAAATTAGTTTAATATGCACAATTAATAAAATAAAGGGGAAAAAAAGCCCAGAGGATCATCTCAATTAATTGAGATAAAATATTTGACAAAGCCAACACCCATTTTTGATAAAACACTCAACAAACTAGAAGAAAAGAGAACTTTCTCAAACTAATAAAAGGAAACCAAGAAAACAACAAATAATATCATACTTAATGTCATAAGAATAAACCTTTGCTTTACCTAAGATCTGGGATAAGACAGGATTTCCGCTCTCATTACATCTGTTCAACATTGTGCCACAGTTTCTAGCCAGTGTCATCATCAAAAAAAATCTATGAAAGCTATATATGTTCAAAGGAATTTATATACACATTCAAAAGAAATAATTAAAACTTCCAACATTCATTGACATCTGGCATAATCCTCCATGTAGAAAATCCTGAGAAAACCACATACACATATACATACACATACACACGGACATAACCCTATTGGGGGTGACATTAAATATAGCCACAGGTTATGAAATATATATATGTCAATTGCATTGATATATACTCACATTGAATATTCCAAAAATATAATTTAAAAAAAATTTAATTCACAAAACAAACTAATAGAACAATAGTGAGAAATAAATTTAACTAAAGAAGTGTAAGAGTTGTAGAATAAACTACAAAGGTTCCTGCGAGAAATGTTAAATATCTAAGTATATTAGCAAGATTTCCATGTTTATACTCAATAATTTTTATGTTGGAACCTCTTCCTCAAATTGATTGAAAGATTTGAAACAAACTCTACGAACTGAACTTATCAACAGGCTTTTTTGGTAGAAATTGATAAGCCGATTAAAAATATTATGCAAGTATAATAGCTTTCAAATCACCAAGATATTTCAAGAATGGATGAAACTAGAAGGAATGTACTATCTGATTTCTAAACTTACTATCAAGGTACACTAATAGAGATAATGTTATCATCATGTATAAACATGAATGTGATCTAACTGCACAAAATTAGATGTTTAGATTTAAACTTGGTTATTTTGGGGTAAAGAACAAAGCATAATCAAATGGAGAGAAGATGGTCTTTTCAGGAAATGGTCAGGGAACAATTGCGTACCCCAATACACGCATACATACCCAAAAACAAACCCCCCAAATCTCAGAATCCTTCATTACACCATATGCAAAACTTGACTCATAACAAATCATAGATGTAAATATAAGAGTTAATATTACAAAACTTTTAGGAGATAATCTTCATGGCTTTGGCAAGGCAAAAAGTATCTTGGCTACAGTGATTCACATGCCAAAAAATACATTATTTAACAATAAGAACATTAAAATCTTTTCTTTATTGAACACAGGGTTTCTTTCCTTTTATTTCAGTCATCTTTAGTTGGGTTCAACAGTATTTTATATTTTGTTTTTTACATATACATGTGGTTATTGGGTTTCCACTTTTTTCCTTCATAGAATTTAAAAGGCTTAAAATTTAATAACAATAATAATGTTTAAGAGAAGGACTAGAAACAAAAACCACATAAAGAATGAACAAAAACATTCAGAAAAGAAAACAGACGTTTACTGCATTGAAATATTGAGCAATATTAAAAATAAGAATGCCAAGAAAGTAACCTTCTTAAAACCTTCTTTACTTCCAAGCACACCATTCATAAAATGAAAAGACAAGCCATATTTGCAAATTATATAATAATCTAATAAAGAACTTGCATCCAGAGTACATAGATGTTTTTCAAGTCCATATTTAAAAGGATATTTAAATATGGATTTGATATTTAATTCATATTTAAATTCCAAGTATACAATAAGCAAAAGATTGGAACAGATATTTCAAAGAACATATATGAATGTCTAATATGCATATGAAAAGATGCTTGATATTATTAACAATTAAGGAAATACAATTGAAAAGCATAATAAAATGCCACTACACAGACAAAATAATGGCTATGATCAAAAAGACATGAAACAAATTTTGGAAAGGGTATGGAGCAACAGGAACACACACACATTGCTGATGAGAATAAAAGTAGTTCATCTACCTTGGAAAAGAGTTTGGTACTATATTAAGGGGAAAAGTACACGTACCCAGTGGCCTCAACTTTCTCCTCCTAGGTATTTTAATATTTACTCTAAAACATAAAAGCATATGTCCATGCAAAGTCTATATGAATGTTCATTCTAGCATTATTTATAACATCCCCAAACTGGATACAATACAAAGTTTATCAACCAATGAATAAACAATGTTATGATTATGCCACATTTTGCACATGTAAAGGATTGTATATTTTTTTATAACATTAACATGGAATGTCCGAAATGATAAAACCACAGAAACAGAAAACAGATGATTGTCTACGGCTGGCAATTTCAATGGAAATTGACTAGAAATGGGCAGAAGGAAACTATTGGGTTAATGAAAATGTTTTATGATTGTATTGCAGTGATGGCTGCAAAGTTCTATCAATTGACTAAAAATCATGTAAATGTAAATTTACAATGTCTCAGTGTATGGTACATAAATTTTAACTAAACTATAAAAAGTAGAGATCATATTTTGAAAAAATGTGACAGAAACTAATCCAACTTTGAAAGATTTATAAAGGTAGTTCCACTTACATGTCCATTTAACAGCCTATTCTGGAAACTGTATGTTGTACGGGACACTCAGATATCTTCTTCAGGTTTAATTTACCTGTTACAGGCAGAACAATGGTCTCTGGATGACTTCTGTGTTACAAGGCAAAGGGGAATTTAAGTTATAGACGAATTTAAGGTTGCTACTCACCTGCCCTGGAGATAGAAAGATTATTCCGGATTATCCAAGAAGGCCCATTGTAATAACGAGGGTCCTTACAAGGTGAAGTGGGAGGTCGAGTGTCAGAGCTGCAATGAAGCAGAGCGAGAAAAACTTGATTGTCCATCATTGGCTCTGAGGAGGGAAGGAGACCATAGTGAAGGAACAAGGCTGGTCTCTGGAAACTGGAAAGGGAAGGAAGAAAAATGGATTCTTTCCCAGGGCTTCTGGAAAGAAAACAGCTCGCTGGCACAGTAATTTTAGCCCCGTGGTTGAGGCTTTTGGTCTTCGGAATATAAAATAATAAATATGTGTTGTTTTAAGCCACAGAATAGAAAACTAACACAGCTCTGAGCTTTCAGAAGCTGCTGGGAATACTGGCTGCTGACGCTCCCAGACACGCCTCTCACTGGGAATTGTCCTCAGCTGCAGGAATTGTTTTCTTCCCCTCAGGAGACGCCAATAACTGGCTGATCTGGGGTTACAGAGGCCTTAGTTGCAAGTAAATTGGACATCAGCCTCTTACTCTGCCCAGTCCTACCTTCAATTCCTGGAAGCTGTGTGTCCTATGTGAGGCCATTTCCCAATAACCTCCTGCCTGCAAGTCTCTATTTCCGAGCCTCTTTCCATGACACACGTCTATTACAGCTTCCTGGGCAGGAAAGGTCTATGCCTTTCCACAGACAGCTACACACAAATCTGTGTGTCTCAAGTTTCAGAACTTTTAGAAACTCAAACTCATTAAAGTTTTTCTATAAATACTGTATTTTCAGTTTTCCCTCAAGATTGAATATTTTAACATCTACTTTCCCCGTGGATGTAATGCTTTTCAGGCACACTGATTTTGTTAAATGAGACTTTTAAAAATATATTCATAATAATTGTTTATCTAAAACAGTGGTTTCGGTAGATGAAGTTGAAATTCAACACTGATGTAGAAAAACAAATCAAAACAAAGCTCTCTATTGACGCTTAATGTCCTTGCCTCAACACAAATTAAAAAGAACCATGTCTTAAAAATTAAGTTTATGGTTGCATATAATGTATAGAGCCATGCACAATGAAGACATAATTACATTTTAGCTTTGAGAACAGTGTATGTTAATAGTTTAATATTAGCTTTGGGTTTCTATTGATTCATTCTTCTACTTTGGTCTTAGGGTCTCTCTTTTGAAAGTGGCAATAAGCCAAGACAACCATTTTGTGGGAGAGCCCTGATGGGGGTTGAGGGGCAAGGGAGTTAGATTTCACTGTGTGTGTCAGGCAAGAAACAAGACATTTCAAAATGCACGAAATGGAAGAATTTTATTACTCACAGGTCCTGGATAAGTTAGAGGTATTGTCTGGGGGTTATGAGACATCTAGAGGTGAAAAGGAGCTCAACCAGTGGTGGGGAATGCAAGAGAAAGAGAGGGTGCAGGGAGGGGAAGGAGAAGTAGAGAGAAAGGAACTGGGGGACAGTGCCTTTATTAAGGTTCATGTGAATTATTGCTTCAGCTTCCTCTTGGGCAGTGGTTCTCAACCTGTGGACCACGACCCTTTTTTCCATTTGTAACTATGCAGCAATTAGGCAGGTTGAGAATCACAGCTCTGGGGGGTGATGGATTAGCTAGTTTAAAGAAAACACAAGGTGAGGGGATCCTTATTTATATGATTCTAGTGTGTGATCATTAGGTGTCATCATGGCCAGCAGCTGAGGGTGTGCAGAGCGTGTGTCAGTAGAATGAGGCTATATTTTCAAATAACCACATAAGAAGGTGAAGTTGTAACCAGGCCAAAGGTAATGGGGTATAATTAAGTTTCAGAAAACTGAGGCCAGATCTTAAAATGAATACTAAGATAGCAACTATACTGATCAAGTTTCTGACAAAGTCTGCGTGGAAAGTTTCTATAGAATTGACTTCTCTTTGTTACACATTAGGTCCTACTCTTTTTTGAGTGACACCAATCTAATTAATTGCTGTTCATGACTCATAGCTATCACAGATACTGGGTTTCAAGTGAATCAACAGTTAATAAAATTCATAAGTCTTGCAGAGAGGCCATCAACCCGAGAAGCTCTATTATTTTTGCTTGATTTTCTCCTTTGTGATATATGCATAATTGGAAAAGTGTCGGTCATATTCACCTTTTGACTTTTTATTATTTACTGAACTTTCATTGAGTATAATCAGGGAATCTTGCCATGCATTTGTCAAAAAGTCCACCTTTATTACCAAACTACTTGTTCAGATGGTTCAAAAGTAGAACTGAAGGAGACCCTAGAGCAGCAGTTTTCAGCCTGTGGGTTGCGACCGACAGGAACTAGGGGCCGAGGCATTAGGAAGGTTGAGAACCATTGGGCTGAGTGATTCCTTTGTATCAAGTAATAATTGAAAGAAAAAGTCAATGTCAGTGATTTCATTCTGTATCTAAGGAAATAAATCCTTAAGAGTGTGCATGATCTCCAAGGATACACGGCTAGTGGTACAGAGGAAGAGTGAAAACCCAGATCCAATATTATTTCCAACAAAAGAGCCCTTAAATTCAAAGAGCAAGGAAGAAGGGAAATCAGGGCAATTAGAAGTATGGGAGATATTTGACCTGTTGTTGTTGGCTTAAAGATGAAAGGCACTGTATTGAAAGTGTAAAAAAGGAAATGAATTCTCCTAATAACCACTGATTTGGGAAAATGACTCCAGCCCCAGATGAGAACCACCATTTTAGTTGACAACTTGATTTCAGCCTTATGAGACCTTATAAACAACACCACTTTGAGTTTCAAAACGATGACAACTGAGACCATAAATGTATTTTGTTATAAGCAGTTGTTTGTAGCAATTTGTTATCTAGAAAACAAAAGAAAAGTTTATTTTTTCTACAATTTCCACTGCATGACCCATGAATAAAATATTTTTCTAGGTGTTCCCTTATTTCTAAACTCATAGACTGGGTTATCTAGAAACACAGAAGGAAGGAATGCCAACTGAAGGAGGAGTAAATGTTTGAGTGCAGAACATTGGAATGGACTTGGAAAAATTGTCTTTAAGTTTTGATTTGGTCACGTACCGATTGTGTGGCCATAAGCAAGTCTATTTTTATTTTCTTTAAGTCCCACATTTATGTCTGATAAAAAGAGAAAATATCCACTCTGATAATCTCTTAGAGTTGTTGTGAAGTAGAAAAAAGTATTTATGAAAGCAAAATTCGTATTATAGCCAAACTGAAAGATAGAGTTCTAAATGAAGAGCTGGGAAGAGGAGTGGAAGAGCTAAATATGTTTTTCCCACTATAGCTTTTGCCAGAATCTAACTGTAATAGTAAGGAGAGGATCCTCCCACTCCAGATATCTATATATACACCATTAGATATACCATTTCTTATCAGAGTCTGACTCCAGTCTCAAAAAGCTGGGGCTGGCTTAGCCCACATTCACTAATGAGAACTATATTCCATAAACTGCTCTCTATTTTCAACATACTCTAAAGAATATGCAACAAGCTCTAATAACACAGTCCACTTTTTCATTCCTAACTATTTGCTGAAGGCAAGGTAAAATGTCCACTGATTACATAAAAACCCAAATGCTGCCCATTTACAACTCACAACCTTTGCTCTACAAGATTTTAGGACATAGTATAAGCTCTGCATTTTTTAGTAGGGGTACAAGTCCTTATCCTGGCACTTATAAGTTAACTGCACCTTGGAAAATGAAATAACTTTTTAGAATGTAGTATTTATAGTATATAGGCATGATGACAGAGCCTGAAACTATCAAGAGTTTAACCAGATATACATTAAGAGATTTATTGCAAGGAATTGGCTTACACAGTCAAGGGTGGCTAGGCAACCATGAATCCCATGGGCAGACAAACACTCAGGCATAGGCTTTAGTTGCTATCCATCCACAAATGAAATTTCCTTTTCATCAAGGAAACCTTAGCTCTCCTATTAAGCCCTCTCTGCTGATTGGTTCAGGGCCTCCAAAATTATCTAGAATAATCTTTGTTATTTAAAGTCAGCAGTCTCAAATCTTCAAAATACCTTCATAGCAGCACTTAATGTTTGGTGAAATATCTCAAAACTTCATCTTTAAGGTGACTCATCAAAAGACCATCACAGTACCCAAACCGGGGGGCTTCTTTTGAGTATCAAAAGGAATCTCTGCAAATAAGTGTTTGTGGGTGGGTGTGGGTATGTAGTGGAAGCCTGATAGCCTTTATGGACTCGAAGTAGTTCTCCCTATATATTCTCATTATTGTACATTAGCAATCAGCAAGGGGGAAATTTCTGTAAAATACTGCACTTTTATGCCTCTCAGAAATGAGTTGTTCAGTGAATTCTTTTCTCCTACAAAGTTGTCTTTCTGTTTCCAGCTGCTATACTTTCTAGTTTTATTTGCCAATGGGAGGAGTATTCTAAACTACTCTTTATAAAATAAATAAATAAATAAATAAATACAAAAACAATCCCTTATTTTCAGTTTTCCCTCAAGGTTGAATATTTTAATCACAGTTTTTACTCACTGTGAAGTACTAAATTAGGATTGATGTTAGACTAGTCCACATGCAAAATAGCTAAGAATTTAAAAGTAATCAATAAAGCATTGTAAATACATCAGGTATTATAATCCTAATTATGAATATCATTGTCTTAATAATTTACTAAATATTCCATTCCCCTGCTTGTTAGTTATCTTAGATTTCTATATATTCTGGACAATAAGATATTGACAGAGCAGAGTAATCTATAATAATATGGATTCATAAGCTAATATACACTTACTTTTAGACAATTCTCCAATTCTGGCCAAGAAAGGTTTGCTCTATTGGTTCTCAAATTATGTATGTTGCACCCCTTTGTCTTAAATATCAATTTATTTAGACAACTTCTTTTCAATTTTATTTAATTTTATTTTTAATTATTATAGGTACATAATAGTTATATATTTGTATGAGGTACATGTGATTTTTCGATTCAGGTATACACAATGGGAATTAATCAAATCAGGGTAATTTAGGTTTCTGTCACCTCAGACATTTATCATTTCTTTGTGTTAGGAACTCTAATAACTAATACCTCTTCTAGTTATTTTAAAGTATATCCTAACATACAGGACTCCTTTTTTAAAATATAAAAATAAAAAGGAATAAGTAAGAAAATAAAACAAGAAAAAGCACAGAGATATATTTTTACATATCCAATTTTAATTATTAAATTCACTAAACATGCAACTATATTTCAATAAATACAATCATAACAAAATGAGAAAACAGAAAAAATATAAAATTTGCATGCTGTTAATTTGAAGTATATAGAGAGAAAATACAGATAATTACAATTAAACTTATAATTTTTCCATTAGGTAATTATAACTTCACAAAAGATTGTAAGTAAAACAGTGATTTTCATAGTAAATGTCTGACATATATGTCAATTTCTAAGTGAATTAATATCGTAAAGATCAATATCTAAACATTTTAACATGACAAATATCTAGCTCTGATATTTTGTTGTGACAGAAGATGATCTGTATCAGAACTTTTTCTGTATTTTGTTTCAAATACAATGACAGTATAGAAACCAGTTTCAAAGACATAAGTGGGCGGGAAGGGAGCAAGAGATTTCAAGGCAATTTCAGCTTACTCAGAATGTTTACATTTACCTATTATCCAAAATGGAAGTGATGCTTCGTTTTCCAAATATTTTCTTTTTTTTTTTCTCAACAGAGTCTTACTTTGGGCTAGAGTGCCCTGATCTCAGCCTAACTCAGCTCATAACAACCTCAAACTCCTGGGCTCTAGCAATCCTCCTTATTTAGCCTCCAGAATAGCTGGGACTTCAAGTGCCTGCGACCACACCCAGTTAATTTTTCTATTTTTGTAGAGACAGAGGCTTCTTCTTACTCAGGCTGATCTCAAACTCCTGAGCTCAAGCAATCCCCCTACTTTGGCCTCCCAGAGTTCCAGGATTACAGAGGTGCGGCACTGTGCTCAGCCTACCTTCAATTATTCATGAGAGGTCACTTGTAAAGGTTTAAATTATCTTTTGATGAAAGAAATGGATTCCACATTGAATAAACTTCTGGGTTAAAGCTCACAAATAAATCTTAAGTATCATGCATGTGCATGACTCACTCCATGTGCAAATTGAATGATCTACCTAGCCTGTTCAGTGAGGTGAGTCCAATTATCAACCACATACGATGTTTATAAAAGTGGCTACATACTCTCGTGTTTATCTGTGGAATGTAATAAACTGTTCATAAACTGGCAGGAGGGTGGGGCCCTGCCTCTTACTCCAGCTCTGCTTTACTCTACAACTTTGCAATTAGACAGACTACAAGCAGCCTAACTCCTTAGCTATGCTTGAATAACTAATTTCAAAGATTTCCTGAGTTTGCATCAACGTGTTTACTGTCAAACTGGGATTTGTTTGCTCATTTGGGTTTTCATTTTTTTCTGTTCTGTGCTTTTCTGGAAACTTGCCTAAAATGATCAGTTTGTGACTTGTTGCTTTGTACTGATTAATATTATATTTAGGAGCTGAGCTCTGAAATGTGCTTAAAAACGAAAAATTGAGAAACATATAAGGACATGTTTCCATTATTAGCTGTTTTAAGGTGTTGGTAACACTCTTTGGTATCATTTGTATCTTTAAATTAAGTCAAACCTACATATCACATCGCATTGTGTTTTTTATACATGACATTTTGTTAATTCCTATTTTTATATTCTTAGCAAAATATTTTAGGTGACTTAGTATTTTCCCATATGAGAAACTTGTTTTCACGATTTGATTTACTTAAGAAGCTACGGCCTTGAAGAATGAATAAGGAATAATTGAGGAATTAAAACAACATCAAATAAATAAAAAATTAAAGTGCTCAATTTTAACACTAAATTGTAAGTGATGATCCCCCTGGCGAAACATCTTCAAAACACTATATTCAGAAGTGAATTTGTGTAGTGAATTGAATAGTGGCCCCCAAAATAAATATATTGGAGGCTGCCATCATGAGATGACTTCATGTTCACATAAACTGTTCTCAGAAGTGGCAGCTGGAATCAGAGACGGACTAAGGGGGTATGATGTGGGCACAATGGTGTTTGCACCAGATAAAAAAGCCTAAGCCAGATAGCCCCCTATACTTGTTAGGGAGCTCTAAATTTAAATATTTGGAAAACTCAGAATGTGAATTTATTTTGAATAAAGGTATTTGCTAAAATAATTATTGAGGTAAGGATCTAGAAGAAGTTAGCTGAATTAGGTTGGACCCTAAATAAAATGGCGAGTCTCTGTATAAGATGTAGGCAGACACCGAGTGTCGTGTCTACAAGCCAAGGATGTGAAGGATTGCCAAAAGTCACCAGAAGCTAAGAGAATGTATTCTCTCTGAAACCCTCCAAGAGGAACCTACCCTTCTAGTGCTTTAGTGTTAGACTTTTGGCCTGCCTAACAATGAGAGAATAAAAATATCTGTTGTTTGTGAAGTCATCAAATTCTTGACTATTTGTGGCAGCAGCCCTAAGAAACTGAGAGATCGCTCACGTTCCTGCTTGTTTCTTTATGCTGTAGCCAGGCCCACAAGAAGAAGGTGCTTAGGCCAGACCCCCGGGCCTGGGAGGAAGGTGACAAACACGTGGGTTAGATTTATCTCGTTAGGTTAAAAATTTATACTTAATTTCCTTTCAGAAGAGTTTTTAGTCGAGTGACATAAACATGGTCAAGAAGACAGGATGTATGTTCTTTTCCAGGTTAGCAGATCTTGGTAACACTTCACATAATCCTTTTGATATTAATATAAAATGAATTTTGGCATTTTCACACCTATTATATATGCTACATCAAGGATATGATGTTTCACGTCCCAAAACTTCCACATCTGGTCATGCTACCCTGTGACTCTCAATACTTGAGTTCATAAAGGTAAATAGATAAATTGAGAGCTCCCGAACAAGCATATGGGACTATCTGGCTTCAGCTTATTCATCTGGTGCAAACACCATTGTGCCCACATCACACCCCCTTGGTCCAACTCTGATTTCAGCTGCAACTTCTGAGAACAGCTTACGTGAATACGAAGTCATCTCATGATGGCGGCCTCCAATCTCCAGTGCATGCAGCAAATCTTTTACTCTTTTTCCAGCCTAGTGATTCTTAAGAGAAAAGTGGTCCCAGGCTGTCTGGGCTTTTAGGTGAGTCTTAGAAATATGAGGGAATTGCAGTCATGTAAGTTCAGTTGTTATGGCTCTTTGGTTTCTTTCTTTTTTTTTTTTTTAATAATATTTTATTTTATTAGAAGTTTTCTCCTGACCCTTCAAATATGTACCACCCATGTGATCTCACCCTTTGTCCCATCTCCTCCCACCCTCTCCCTCCCCTTCCCTCCCTCTCCCCTTTCCCCGTCTTCCTGTGCAATAAATGGGTTGTAGCCTTCACTTGAATGACAAAGAATTTGTCTCATATTAGGGGTGTATACATTGGATGCTTTTTCTTCCATTCTAGAGATACTTTGCTAAGGAGAACATGTTCCAGCTCCATCCGTGTAAATATGAAAGAGGAAAAGTCACCCTCTTTCTTTAAGGCTGCATAATATTCCATGGTATACATGCAATTGTCTTTTTTAGTTTCTTATTTAATAAAGAAAAGTTCTCTGGTTTTCAAAAACAAACAAAAAAAAAGAAATATGAGGGAATTAATGCCTCAGGAAAATCTCAGCTGATAGAAGTTGAATATATCCGTAAGTATATACTCCAGCCTCCCTTCCTGTAGGAGGAAAATTCTGGGATATATTACTTACCCTTCCCAGAAGGCCTGGAGAAATGGAGTCCTCACTACACATGTACAAAGGAGTGATCATTTACTGCTACGTTACTTTTTCTTTCTTTCCCTATCCTCCCTGATCATCTCCCAGACAAAATGCCTGTGTCCAAGTCCCTGATTCAGGCTCTGCTTTAGGAGGACTCAAACAAAGACTGCCTCCTTTTCTCATCTCTGACATATTATTTCTACCCATTTCCCTTCTACGATTTTATGTCACACTGTAGTCCTTACAGTTCCAAGCATTTCCCCTCAATCACATATAAAACTTTGCACACACTACTCATTTCACCACCTGGAACACTCTTCCCCAAACCTCATCTACCCATCTCTCAATGTCACTCCGTTGTGCTTGCCCTTCAAGTTATAGCTTACACATCGCCCCTTCCACGATGTTCCTAAGAAAGCAGGTGTCATTTCTTAAGGGCTACCACACATGCTTATATCCACATACTGATCACCTTTAACAATAAAAAAATTCACCTGCTTTACTCTTTTAATCCCCACCAGCTGTTGTCCCGATCACTATTTTAAGGAAGAGTAGAAAAATGTGATCTAAAATGCATCAAGCGGTAAGAACACCATATGTGTGATGTTAATGACCCTCCCCTGTTGAGCAAACATTTCTGGATATGTGTTCACCAGCACAGTATTCAGATACTACATTTGTTTCTTAAGCCATTTTTGCTGACAGCCTTGCATCATCTTCATGTTATTGAAGTTTGTAAATATAAAGATAGATTTCTGTATCAAACCTAGCAACATGGAAAATTTATTATTATTTAATTCAATTCATTCATTCATCCATCAATTCAATAAGAAATTAAGTGAATTGTGTCTGTCAAGCACTTTTTTTTTAAGATCAAAACATTTATTTTTAAAAACATGAAACTCTTTACAAATTTGCATGTTATCCTTGCGCAGGGGCCATGCTAACCTTTTCGGTATTTTTCTAGTTTTAGTATATGTGCTGCTGAAGCAAGCACTGTCAAGAACTTTAATAAGCATTGACATAACACCCTGCCCATGCCCTTAAAAACCCAGTAGGGAGATGCAGGTGATGAAATAGGTCCAAGAATTTGTCTTATAAGTGATTCTTAGAAGAAGAACGAAAAGATTTAAGTACAGCTATAACTTAAGATAAGGCATAATAATGATGGTTAAGATTTACTAAGAATTTAATTCTTTCACAGCGCACAGCCAAGTAGAATATCTCAAATGTTCACAACAACCCTTTGATCTAAATACAGTTGTACGGGAGTTAGGTTCGTAGTACAGTTTAGGCAAAGCAATTCTGGGGGGCTTGTTGACCAAAGTCTGGACCCTCAAGCACAGAATATCTGGCACATGGCAGCTCTGGGCTAGCGTTCTGTAGATCCTGTCTAACCAGAATCTGAGCTGAGAACAGAATGCTTGCCAATGAAAGATGACTATGGCCTGAGTATGGCTGAGGTATAGATGGAAATGACAGAAGCAAGTTAGGAAAGTGAAAGTTTACCCCCTCGTTTGTAAAGTGTGTATTATAATCACATGATGTACTTGCATGATTTTCCCTCTTTTGTTCTCCATTCTGATTGTTGTGATTGCTTGGCGCGCCCAGCTTTGAATTACTCAAACGAACTTGATGTTTCATGCTGTCAATGTGATTTCCGGGTTTTGACTGAATTAAGAGACCTTTGGGTGAAGGGATGGGGCTGCCCTTCCTAGATGCTTGTGGTGACGGTGCGTGCTTCTCACAGGCTCCCAGCCGTCATTTCACCGGAGATAATTGGGTGTAAGTCTTTTTCTGGTCTTGACTGTTGCCTGCGCTCAGAGGAGATCCTGGCAAAGGTTGTGGGGACTTAGACCCCCACACAGTTATTATCCCCACTGTGCTGAATAGAAATAGGTCACAAAGGCAAACTCAACAGGCCCAGAGCAGAGCAAGACTTCACGGTGTAAGTGAGATTTCTAATCCAGGTTGTCTGGATCTGTGGTCCGTGTGCTCCGATCCCTCACTTCAGATGTTTGGATATTGTGTAAGAAACTATGGAAGTGTTCAGGTGGAGGAGGGAGAAGGAAGAATTCCACTCAGAAAAAAATTATGGGTGGGTTAGTTATCGATAATTGATAAACTAGCACAATTATGTTTGGCTTTCCAAGTGGATTTTTTCAAAGTCATAGTCAAAAAACTTACTAACCTAACTATTTTGAGATTATTCACACATACAACATGGAATTTTTTAAAGTGTTGTATTTTTAAAACTCACAAATGCCATCGCATGACACAGAGAAATACCATGTATTTGCAAGGGAAATGCATTGTTTTAGCAGAAGCCATTCATTTGATATTTCTTACTTAGAGTTGCAGTGGTGGCTGAACTATACTGCCAGGTTTTCCTTACCTTCAGATAAGGAAAACCACTTTGCCCTTGATTGTGACTCCTTCTTGAGAGCAGCCTATATGTAAATTTAGTGTATTCTGGGGAAGCAAGGGCTAGGACTTTTTTCTTCGAGCTGTGCAATCTCTGCAGGGTCATCCAGCTCCTAAGCCTTTGCATCTTTGGTTGAGATTTTGGTCTCACTGAATCCCAACTAAACTTCTCCCTCTGCCCAATTATTCTTTTTTCACACCCCTCCCCAAAAGTACACTCCAATAATCTTTATACATATAAATCTCTGCACAGGATTTGAAACTTAGATTTATCCTATTAACAAGCTAACGAATCAGTCTGATACTCTTTATGAATGCTGTAAAGATACAAGACTCCTAGTCTAGAAGGAAATAATGTTACCAATCATAGCACAGCAGTTTGAAAGTAAAATTTGAATCAGTTCTCTCATTCCCCCAAATCCAGCAGGGTTGATACACAGGACCCAGACAGATGCCTGCAGAGGCATCTATTACCTTATAATAGGGGAGCAGTAAGCTTGTGAAATCCAGAATTTTGTATCAACCCTGCTGATACAATCAGTAAGCAAGCCTGCTCTTCATCGTGGAGATAGATGAAGATTCCATGCCGTGAGGTTACTGTTTGCATGCATAACCCTGAGGAATATAGAGTGGCTGGGGCGGCCCATTCTTGGTACACAAAGCAAGAACTTGTGGGATTAGTTAAGGCCAATTACAAGTTTCCTCTCCCAAAGCTCTGTCTCAGAACCAGCTTCCCAGGGAAACCAATCTATGAAAACAATGTTCACTGTAGAATGAACATTTCCATGTAACTCATTTCTTAGCCCATACTTTATTATTTACTATTCTTGACATCTAACAGGTAACTTATATGATAAACAGATCGTCTTAATATTTCTTTAAAATAGGTCAGTGCATTGGCTCATACCTATAATCCTAGCACTCTGCGAGGCTGAGGTGGGAGTAACCCTTGAGCTCAGAAATTTGAGACCAGCTTGAGCAAGACCCTATTGCTATTAAAAATAGAAAAATTAGTCAGGCTTTGTGGCGGGCACCTGTAGACCTCAGGCGGCTGAGGCTGAAACTTGAAACTGGGAGTTTGAGGTTGCTATGAGCTAAACTGACACCACAGCACTTTAGCCCAGACAATAGAGTGAGATTCTGTGTCAAATAAAAAGAAAATCCCTTGAAACTATTAAATACTGTGGACTGAAAAAAATTGCCTTAATAATTATATTATCTAGCACCTCTACAAGCAAATATAAATAAATACACACATACACACACACACACACACACACACACTCTAGGGAAAAGGATTAAAACTCATTTAATTCTCCGAGTATTAATAATGACTGAAAAAGTACTGTGTAGCTCCTGTAAAATATATTATAGGATATACTTTGGGGTTTGAGTGAAAAATGAATAGACTACTGAATACTTCCTCTGAATGACCAATCAATTTTTCAATTCAGTCATAAATTTTGACATTGTTTTTATTGTGGAACTTTTAAAATTTGGATTGGAAATCAGAAGAAATGATGAAACTCAATGAAAATACAATAAAAGAAAAAGTGCAGGGTATACAAAAAAGTGGTGAAAATAGCATCCTCAAAGTTAATTTTCTCAGTACTTTGGTGTTTGTCTAAATGTTTTCCACAAACAATAGAAATTGAATGCTTTTCTCTGGCTGAAGCATCTATACTTATAAGAAAATTTTTCCTTTATGAATAAAGAGAAGAAAAACTTACAAGCCTTTCCTTTTAGTCTGTAAATATGAATTCTCATTAAACAAAAAAAGGGGAGAAGTAACACATGTTTTAGATGACATTAAGATAACTTCATTATAGAGTAAGGGGGGTGGGGTCTTGGGGTCTTGGTGTGTGCCACACCTTTTGGGGGCAAAACACGATTGTAAGAGGGTCTTTTCCTAACAAATGCAACCAGTGTAACATGGTTTCTTGTACCCTCAATGAATCCCCAACAATAA
>CAUYON010027375.1:0-40441 GCA_963573935.1 Arctocebus calabarensis
GTGGTGGGTGCCTGTAGTCCCAAGCTACTTGGGAGGCAGAGGCAAGAGACTCGCTTGAGCCCAGGAATTGGAGGTTGCTGTGAGCTGTGATGCCATGGCACTCTACCCAGGGTGACAGCTTGAGGCTCTGTCTCAAAAAAAAAAAAAAAAAAAAAAAAAATACAGTGCAAAGGGGTTGAGACCCACAAGTTGAGAACCACTGTTCTAGCCGACTAGAGAACACACTAGGACCTGTTTTGTGCCATCTCCCACCTTTAGTTCTGGAGTCTTTAGTCTTGTTTTCAACAGTTATATTCTCTAGACTTCCCTTTTCCTGGGTATATCTATTCCTACCTCACACCCTTGGTACTTTAAGGAACCCTAAGCATGTTAAGAGAACAGATCTTGGGCTCCGGCCCCATATGCCAGAGGTGGCAGGTTCAAACCCAGCCCTGGCCAAAAACTGCAAAAACAAACAAACAAAAAAGAGAACAGATCTTAAAAGTATTGCTCTCTGGACCTTTTCTACTGCAGATAGCAGCCTTTTGGGCAAGGACAGCCCCCCTACACCTACCATGTACAAGTATCGGCCAGGCTACAGTAGCAGCAGCACATCAGCCGCCATGCCTCATTCTTCTAGCGCCAAGGTATAAAGTCTTTAAGTGGAGTCATGGGGGTGGCACTTGTGGTTCAGTGAGTAGGGCACCGGCCCCATATACTGAGGGTGGCAGGTTCAAACCCGGCCCCAGCCAAACTGCAATAAAAAAATAGCTGGGCGTTGTGGCAGACACCTATAGTCCCAGCTACTTGGGAGGCTGAGGCAAGAGAATCAGCTAAGCCCAAGAGCTGGAGGTTGCTGTGAGCTGTGACGCCACAGCACTCTACCGAGGGTGATAAAGTCAGACTCTTGTCTCTTAAAAAAAAAGAAAAGTGGAGTCATACATATGCCAGCTGTTCTGGAGGGGAAAAAAGATGTGGGAAGGAAAAGGTAGAGGGGAGGAAATGAAAACCAAGGGCATTGTTGGCATTCATGGAATTGCATCTCCTTGATAGCTTGATAAGGACACTTCATCAGAGGGGGCAATAGACCATGATAGATAAAAGCATTGATTAATGTTAAATGTGAGTTTAGGCTCTGCGCCTGTCGCTCAACAGGCTAAGGCGCCAGCCACGTACATATGAGCTGGTGGGTTCGAATCCAGCCCAGACCCGCCAGACAATAATGACGGCAGCAACCACAAAATGGCTGGGTGTTGTGGCGGGCACCTGTAGTCCCAGCTACTTGGGTGGCAGAGGCAAGAGACTCGCTCGAGCCCAGGAATTGGAGGTTGCTGTGAACTGTGATGTTGCGGCACTCTATCTAGGGTGATAGCTTAAGGCTCTTGTCTCAAAAAAAAAAAAAAAAAAAAAAAAAGTGAGTTCAAAGCCCACTTCTGCCATCACAGGTTATTTTACTCTCTAAGCCTTGTTTTCATGCATCTTAAAATAAGATACTGTTTATTCCAACTCATAAAAGCTTCAGGGGTTAAACCAGATAATGCTTGTGATAGTTACAAGCATATTACTGGCACATCATAAGTACTGTTTTTGACTGACTCGTTGGACTTGGCAGTTGTTTCTATCCCAAGAGAAACACTTAAGTGTCTGCTTATATTTTCTTCCACAGTTGAGTCGTGGGGATAGCTTGAAGGAGCCAACCTTGATTGCAGAAAGCAGCCGCCATCCCAGCTATCGCTCAGAGCCCAGCCTGGAGCCAGAGAGCTTTCGGTCTCCCACCTTTGGCAAAAGCTTTCATTTTGATCCACTGTCCAGTGGCTCACGTTCCTCCAGCCTCAAGTCAGCTCAGGGCACAGGCTTTGAGCTGGGCCAGTTGCAGTCCATTCGTTCAGAGGGCACCACCTCCACCTCCTATAAGAGCCTGGCCAACCAGACACGAAATGGAAGCTTATCTTATGACAGCCTGCTCACTCCTTCAGATAGCCCTGATTTTGAGTCAGTGCAGGCAGGGCCTGAGCCAGATCCACCGTTAGGCTACACCTCTCCTTTCCTATCTGCCCGACTGGCCCAGCAGCGGGAAGCCGAGAGGCACCCACGTCTGGTGTCAACTGGCCCATCACACCGAGAGCCCTCACCAGTCCGTTATGACAATCTGTCGCGCCACATTGTGGCTTCCCTCCAGGAGCGAGAGAAGTTGCTGCGCCAGTCACCCCCACTTCCAGGCCGAGAGGAAGAACCAGGTTTGGGGGACTCAGGCATTCAGTCAACACCAGGCTCAGGCCATGCCCCTCGTACTAGTTCTTCCTCAGATGATTCGAAGAGATCACCCTTGGGCAAGACTCCACTGGGACGCCCAGCTGCCCCCCGTTTCGGCAAGCCAGATGGGCTAAGGGGCCGGGGATTAGGATCCCCTGAACCAGGCCCAAATGCCCCTTACCTGGGTCGATCGATGTCTTACAGCAGTCAAAAGGCCCCACCTGGTGTCTCTGAGACAGAAGAAGTGGCCTTGCAGCCATTACTGACACCCAAGTAAGTATCAGTACCATATTGGTCCTCAGCTGACTTAAAATTAGCATTCTGCCCTGCAGAAGGTATCAGGGCTTTGTTTTGCACATCGTAGTGTAATTGGACTCGGGGGTATCCTGATAGTTCTTCATTTTCTATGAAGAGACTTAAAATTAATGCTGTTCCCTTAATCCTATTTTCCTAAAAATATTTGACTGGGAATAAGCATACGATGTAGCTGATATTAGAAATGGTAAATAGGGGGGACTGAATCAGGCTTGTTTTAAGTGAAACAAAAGGGAATGTTTGGGTAAGAAAGTATGTATATAGAAAAGTAGGCTTGGCCCCCCCGTAACATGGTGCTGGCCACATGCACTGAGGGTGGTAGGTTTGAACCTGGTCTGGGCCAGCTAAGCAAGGACAACTGCAACAAAAAACAGCTGGACATGTTTTAGCACTGTATTGAGGGCAACTTAGTGAGACTGTCACAATAACAAAAAAAGTACTTTTTTTTTTTTTTTTTTTTGAGACAGAGCCTCAAGCTGTCACCCTGGATAGAGTGCTGTAGCATCACAGCTCACAGCAACCTCCATCTCCTGGGCTCAAGCAAGTCTCTTGCCACCTCTTCCCAAGTAGCTGGGACAACAGGTGCCCGCCACAACGCCCAACCATTTTTTGGTTGCAGCTGTCATTGTTTGGCGGGCCGGGCTGGATTCGAACCCGCCAACTCGCACGTAGCTGGCGCCTTAGCCTGTTGAGCCACGGGTGCCAAGCCAATGTACATCATTTTTGTCCTTTAATCTTTTATTTTATTTTTTTTGCCGTTTTTGGCTGGGCCTGGGTTTGAACCTACCACCTCTGGCATATGGGGACGGCACCCTACTCCTTTGAGCCACAGGCACCACCTATTTTTAATTTTTTTGAGACAGAGTCCCACTTTGTAGCCCTCGCTTGATAGAGTGCTGTGGCGTCACAGTTCCCAGCAACCTCCAACTCTTAAGGACTTAAGTGATTCTCTTGCCTCAGCCTCCCAAGTAGCTGGGAGTACAGGCGCCTGCCACAATGCCTGGCTATTTTTTTTTTTTTTTTTCTTAAAGAGATGAAGTCTTGCTCTGGCTCAGGCTCGTCTTGAACCTGTAAGCTCAGGCAGTCCACCCTGCTCAGCCTCCCAAATGCTAGGATTATAGGTGTGAGCCACCACACCTGGCCTCTTAATCTTTTAAACTTTCTCCCTTTGCTGTGATTTTGTCTTACTTTCTGACATCTGTCTCTTCTTTCCTTCCCAGAGATGAAGTACAGCTCAAGACCGCCTACAGCAAATCCAACGGGCAGCCTAAGAGTATAGGCTCAGTCTCCCCTGGCCTAGGCCAGCCACCTCTCAGTAGCCCCACGAGGGGAGGAGTTAAGAAGGTGTCAGGGGTTGGTGGTACCACCTATGAGATTTCGGTGTGAGCCTTCGGCGCCTCCCCTGCCCCACACCTCTGCGCCTACACCAAAGGGCCCCAGGTGGCCACCGTCCTTCCCTCAAGGGGCTTTCTTCCCCTGCATGGACATTTTTTAGACCACCTATCCCAAGAGGATGAGGAGTGTTTTCTAAAATGCAGTGGGGGTTGGGGAGTTGGGGCCCTGAGACTGGGGTAGCAACCCCTCTTTTACCTTTTAAGACCTTCCCTTCTCTAATCCCTGGACCAGACTCAGTGGACATTTGTGCAATTGCTCGCCCTGGAGGGAATCAGATCATTTTTAAACCAGAAATAATTTTTTTTATTATTGTTACGAATTCTATTTTTTTCCTCTTCTGCGTTACCAGGTGTGTGTGTACATATATATATATATATATATATATTATAAATATCAAAGAAATTATATATCTATCCTGGGATGGGAAAATGAGGGAGGGATATGTATAAGAAGTGGGGGGGTCTTCCCATTCCTTAGACCAGCAGGAAAAGAGGGGAGACATTGAAGTCTTCCTTTTCTCCACGATTCCCTCTCTTGTCCCAGTTACCAACTAAGGAAATAGCACCATCTGTTGGTACTAAGTAATCAGGAAAGCAGCCTGGGGAGAGGTGAGTCTGGGGTCTTGGTCAGAAGAGGGAAAGACTTGGAGAGAAGAGTTAGTTTCCTAGGCTCATTGGCACTTAGTTTCCCCAGGAAAGGGGTTGAATCTCCATGACACTGGTGATGGGGTGGGGGAAGATCAGAAGAGCTTGGCCTAGTTCAAAAAACAATATTGGATGGTACCCCTTTTTAAGGGGAGAGGGATTAGGGTAGCTTCTTCAACTAGCTCCTCAAAGCCTCCCCCGGCTTACATAGTTAACATGATTTTAAAATCCATGGCCAAGAGAGAAGAATCCAAAAAAAGCAATATTTTTCATCACATGCCAAAAACTGGGGATAGAGAGAAGGGAGTGGCAGGCCTAGGCCTCTCCGATTGTCCCTTGGGGGTTACCCCTCAGCCCACCTCACTATGGTGCTGGGTAGAGGGGGATACCTGGGTTCTAACCTCAAAATAGGGGAGACCCCAGCCTCTACAAAGAGGCCCTTTTATTTTTTATTCTGATTAGCCATTTTAAACCAATGAGGAATAAAACAAATCCTGATCTAACCAGCTCCCCCTGACTTGTGTTATTTTGTCTGATTAAGGCACGGTGAATTATCTTGTGGAAAGTTATCACAGTGAGAGCCTCGAGTTTCTGTGGTCCCAGCCTATCTTCAGGGCAGGATTATAGTAAAATTAAGCACTTAAAACAGATCCTGGTTTTATTGGGGTGATTTTTAAAATTCCTCAAAAAAGTCTTTTGCAATCACCAACACTTTGACATTTCAAAGCTTAGAAAACTCTGGACTTGTGGCACAGTTGCTCCTTCATAGAGGACTTTGACTCTGAGAAGTAAAGCTCATTTGGAAATCACCAAAGGTGATATGAGATAAACCACATTGACTGGCTATTGGCAACGGTTCAATTAGGTATCTATTTGATAAAAGAAAAAGGCTGTGGTTAAAGCGGCTAAGGCATCAGGCACATACACCTGACTTGGCAGGTTCGAATCTAGCCCGGGCCCGCCAAACAATGACAGCTGCAACCAAAAAAATAGCCAGGCATTGTGGCGGGCGCCTGTAGTCTCAGCTACTTGGGAGATGGAGGCAAGAGAATCACTTAAGCCCGGGAGTTGGAGGTTGCTGTGAGCTGTGATGCCATTGCACTCTACCCAGGGCGATAGCTTGAGGCTCTACCTCAAAAAAAGAAAATAAAAAGGCTGTAGCCTAATTTTAAACAGGCACCCTCAGACATAAAATCTCAGGAAAGTTACCAAAAATCTTTATTTTCACTGTCCATAAACTTATGTATATAAACTCTTGTTCTGAAGTCCTAGATTAGAATGAGTTGAACAAGTGGTTCTACACCCACTTATCTAGGAACAATTTTGGCTCAAAGCAACAGATTTTAACTGTTTTATGTCAAATTTAAAGTCAGATTACATTAGTTCAGGTTTTCTATTTTTTTTTTTTTTTAAAAGAGAGTCTTACTTTGTTGCCCTCTGTAGAGGACCATAGCATCACAGCTCACAGCAGCCTCTAGCTCTTGGGCTTAGGCAATTCTCTTGCCTCAGCCTCCTAAGTAGCTGGGACTACAGGCGCCCACCACAATGCATGGCTATATTTTTTGCAGTTTGGCCGCGGCCGGGTTCAAACCTGCTACCCTCGGTATATGGGGCTGGCGCCCCTAATTCAGGTTTTCTGATGTATTTTTTCACTTACCCAGTCACAGTTGCAAAAGCTAAAGGGAATTATTTTACATTTTGATACTTAAGGTTTTTTTGTTGCTGTATTACTTTGAGGCAAGGTCCCTCTTTATGGTCCTGGCTAGAGTGCAGTGGCAACTTCATAGCTCACTGTAACCTCAAGCTCCTGGGCTCAAGTGATCCTCTTTCCGTAGCCTTCTGAGTAGCTGGCACTGCAGGCGCACACCTCCATACTCAGCTAACTTTAATTTTTAGTAGTTAGGGATCTTGCTATGTTGCTCAAGCTGGCCTCAAAATCCTGGTTTGAGAAACTCACCGCCTTGGCCTCCCTAAGTGCTAGGATTATAGGTATAAGCCACTGCACCTGGGTATGTTGCTGTCTTAGAAGCTTAGAAATTTCTTCACATCAGTCAAATAATTTCATTGTCTTTTTTTTTTTTGGTTGCAGCCACCATTGTTTGGCAGGCCCGGGCTGGATTCGAACCCGCCAGCTCAGGTGTACGTGGCTGGCGCCTTAGCTCGTTGAGCTGCAGGGGCCAAGCCAATTTCATTGTCTTAACTAAAGAATGAAGCCAAACAGAAGTTCTTTTTTTTTTTGCAGTTTTTGGCCAGGGCTGAGTTTGAACCCGCTACCTCCGGTATATGTGGCCACGCCCTACTCCTTTGAGCCACTAGCGCCACCCATGGACAAAAGTTCTTAAAGAGACAAGAGAAGCAGCATTTATTTTTGCTTACCAGAGGTTCATTTTAAAAGATCATGGGCTTCTGACTTAGAAGCAATCTTGATGAAAAACACTTGGTAACCCATGGTGCTTTTTCAGTTGGCTGTTTTAAATACAGAATTGACCTAGAAGACATAGTTGAGTCATAACTGACTCGGCTCTTCAGGGGGAGCCTAAAGACTATTCAGGTGCTTTTTTCTCAACATGGGCAGAGTATTTGTGTCTGAATGGGAAGTATTAGTAAATTCTGCCCCATTTTTGGACCATGTTCTCCAATTTCATTTGTTGTTGCTCTCCCTGCTAATGAGATAATAGTAAGAGCCAAATCCCCTCAGATCTTAGCAATGCCTTGTCTTAGACCCTGTCAGAAAGGCACTTACCTCTTAATAGGCAGCAACACTCCAGCCAGTTTGATAAAAGCAATTTTTTTAAAAAGAAAAACAATTATCAAGTCCTAAATCAGACAAATGCACAAAAAAGAGGAAACAAAAGCTTCCTTGGGGAGGAAGAGATGTCCATGAGAAAGGCCAAACCTTAACAAAAGCGTGGCCCTCTTCTCTCTTAATGTATTAATTGCAGTAGAGCACAGAGCAGGAGCTGGTCTCTCTCCCAACTGCAGGATGCTCCCAAGGCAGTGTCCAACAGCCTGGAAGGCAACTTTTGTCAGCAGTTACAGTACAGCAGGAAAAGCCATCCTGGTGAAAAGTCCAATGGTCTTGTTAGCGTAGGCTGCTACTGCTGCTGGCCTGGGAGCTGCCCATACCTGGATGATCTGGACTATGTCGGTTCTGGGGGAGACAAAGAAGGAGTGAGAACAACTAGGAACTAGCCTTGGCCTTGACTGGGCAGCAGAGGAAAAACCTGCAACCTGTGTTGGGCTTTTTTTTTTTTTTTTTGCAGTTTTTGGGCTGGGCTGGGTTTGAACCTGCCATCTCCAGCATATGGGGCCAGTGCCCTACTCCTTTGAGCCACAGGCACTGCCTATGTGTTGGGTTTTTAGTCTTGGGTCTATCTTGAGGCAAAAGACCCTATGTAGGACAGGGGTAAGACGTAGGGATATTCACTGGGCTGTGGCAACAGGCCCGTACTCTACCTTCTTTTTCTTCTTCTCTTTCTTCTTCCTTTTCCGTTCAGGATCCTCCTCTTTTTTCTTTTTCTTCTTCTTGTGATCCGAATCAGATGGTGTTTCTGTAGGAGACATTAGGTACCTATCACCTGTAGACTTCAAAACCTCTACTGATACCAACTCTGAAGACTACAGGGACACCTCAAGTCAGGAGCAATTGATTTTCCTATCCCAAGACCCTACTTTCCCAAGAAACTGCACTGTACACTGGAATTTGGGAGTCTGGGGCTCTGTAAGGAACTTAACTGGGTGTAAGTATAGAAGATCAAATCAGAATCTGAAGGTCAGGTTTTTTGTATTTTGAAGAGTTCACTTCTTACCTGGGGGGACAGGATCCTGAGTACGGCTCTGTTTGTACTTCTGCTTATTCTTCTTTTTGGGAGGCTGAATATGCATTAGTCGACATTGCTCCGGCAACTGAAGGAACCAAAGGAGATACAGATGAATAAAGGAAGGGAATGCCCTATTCACATCAGCTTTCCTGCTCAGTTACGAAGTAACAAATTTGGACAGAAAACCCACTTCCATACCTTTTAGGCCTACCCACTTGCCTTCTTCCTCCCCAAGAGGGGACTCACCGGTCCAGTGTGGAGGCGGAAGCCAGCCAGCATGGTCCCTGTGATAGGATTAAAAGAGCCACCAAGAATAGGGGGCTTCTCAATAAGGGAGCGGAGGCTGCTGTTATCATGGGAACCAGGCAGATCAATCATCCCTGGAAGGTCAGGCAGGAAGTTACTTAGTTTCTCCTTCACTTTCTTCCCACAGAATTTATTATAGGCTTGTTCTAGATTGTAGTGTGTGATCAGATTGGTGCTGCCTGTCAGTTCTGTGCTACCTAGAGAATACAGAATAAAAATAAAAGATTAGCCTTAAAAGTAGAGATTTTTAGATTTATTTTTGTCATTGACAAAGAAGGAAAGTTAAGGACTATATTTTAACCTAAATAAGGAATCTCTCTCTTTTTTTTTTGAGACGGAGCCTCAAGCTGTCGCCCTGGGTTGAGTACCATGGTATCACAGCTCCCAGCAACCTCCAACTCCTGGGCTCAAGTGATTCTCCTGCCTCCGCCTCCTAAGTAGCTGGGACTGCAGGCACCTGCCACAATGCCCAGCTATTTTTTGGTTGCAGCCGTCATTGTTGTTTGGCAGGCCCAGACTGGATTTGAACCCGCCAGTTCAGGTATATGTGGCTGGTGCCTTAGCCGCTTGAGCCACAGGCGCTGAGCCAGCATAATTATTTTATTATTATTATGTTTTTTTTTTTTTGGCCGGGGCCAGGTTTGAACCCACCACCTCCAGTATACGGGGCTGGCACCCTACTCCTTGTCCCACAGGCGCCACCCTAAATAAGGAATCTCTTGAGAATTAAAAAATTTTCAATTTAATAGCCAGGCGTTGTGGCGAGCTATTTGGGAGGCTGAGGCAAGAGAATCGCCTAAGCCCAGGAGTTGGAGGTTGCTGCGAGCTGTGTGACACCAGGGCACTCTGAGGGCAATAAAGTGAGACTCTGTCTCTACCAAAAAAAAAAAAAAAACCCTGTTTATGCTCCGCGCCTGTGGCTCAACAGGCTAAGGCGCCTGCCACGTACACCTGAGCTGGGGGGTTCGAATCCAGCCCGGGCCCGCCAAACAACTATGACGGCTGCAACCAAAAGATGGCTGGGCGTTGTGGCGGGCGCCTGTAGTCCTAGCTACTTGGGAGGCAGAAGCAGGAGACTTGCTTGAGCCCAGGGAATTGGAGGTTGCTGTGAGCTGTGATGCCATAGCTCTCTCTCCAGGGTCACAGCTTGAGGCTCTGTCTCAAAAAAAAAAAAAAAAAAATTTTTTTTTTTTCCCCCAATTTAAAGAGGCAGAGCAGGGTGGCGCTTATAGCTCAGTGGGTTGGGTGCTGACTATATACACCTAGGCTGAAGGGTTCAAACCCAGCCCGGGCCAGCTAAACAACAATGACAATTGCAACAAAGAAACAGCCAGGTATTGTGGCAGGTGCCTATAGTACCAGCTACTTGGAAGCTGAGGCAAGAGAATCAAGAGTTGGAGGTTGCTGTGAGCTGTGATGCTATGGCACTCTACTGAGGGTGACATAGTGAGACTCTGTAAAAAAAAAAAAAAAAGCAGAGCAAAAGAAACTAAACATTAAAAATACTATAGAATGATAGGTTAGAATGGGAAGGGAAAAAAAAAGTAAAAAATCCAAATAAGAAACGGAAATTGATCTAGCCCAATGAAGGAAACATTCCACTGTTTGGATTAACCAGAATAATAATTTACATAATGTTTATTCCATGCTAAACACTGTTCTACATGCTTTCCATAAATAATATTCTCTGATACAACCAGGATAACAGTACCTCACAGCTCAGCTATAACATGCGAAGGGCCAAATGTGACCCCAGTGCCTTGAGGACCCCCCTCTTTTTTTTTTTACAACAAGAAACACATCACCTTACACAGAGAAAGAGCCAGGAGATTTTTCTAGCTACTATTTTTGTTACCAACACCTTTGTGCTTCCTCATTGTTCTTAGTATAATGCTTTGCCAAGAAAAAAAATGTTTGATTAGAAACTGGGCAACCAAGCCAGCCATGTTGGCTCATGCCCATAATCCTAAAACCCTGGGAGGCCTGGGTGGGCAGATTGCCTTTACTCAGGAGTTGGGGACCAGCCTGAGCAGAGACTCTGTCTCTACTTTAAAAAAAAAAAAAAAAAAAAAAGGAAAGAAAGAAAAAAATAAGACAGGCAGCACCTGTAGCTCAGTGAGTAGCATGCCAGGCACAGTGGAGGGTGGAGGGTCGAACCTGGCCCAGGCCAGCTAAAAAACTACAATGAAGACTGCACCAAAAAAAATAGAGGCATTGAGGCGGGCGCCTGTAGTCCCAGCTACTTGGGAGGCTGAGGCAAGTGAGTTGCTTAAGCCCAAGAATTTGAGGTTGCTGTGAGCTGTGACACCATACCACTCAACCCAGAGTGTCAGCTTGAGACCCTGTCTCAAAAAAATAAATAAAAATAAGTAAGTTGAGCAACTAGAATTCTAATCCTGCTGTCCTTGATGCCTCAGTTTCTTTTTTGGGGGTGGGGGGGTAGGACAGCGTTTCACTTTGTTGCCCTCAGTAGAGTGCTGTATTGTTACAACTCACAGCAACCTCCAGCTCTTGGGCTTAGGCGATTGATTCTCTTGCCTCAGCCACCCGAGTAGCTGGGACTACAGGCACCCTCCACCCTCAGTATATGGGGCCAGCGCCCTACTCACTGAGCCACAGGCTCTGCCCTGATGCCTTAGTTTCTTATCTGTGGAATGGAATAATAGTTAAAAGTACACTTCATATATATATATATTTTTATATATAAATATATATATTTTTCATATATAAATATATATATATATATATATATTTTTTTTTTTTTTTGTAGAGACCGAGTCCAAAGTCTCACTTTATCACCCTCAGTAGAGTGCTGAGGAGTCACAGTTCATAGCAACCTCCAGCTCCTGGGCTTAGGCGATTCTCTTGCCTCAGCCTCCCAAGTAGCTGGAATTATAGGCACCCGCCACAATGCCCGACTATTTCTTAATGCAGTTTGGCCGGGGCCAGGTTTGAACCCACTACCTTCGGTATAAGGGCCCGGTGCCCTACTCACTGAGCCACAGGCGCTGCCCACACTTCATATTTTTTCAAGGTTCACAAGTGTCCTACCTTTTTTTTGAGATAATCTCATTCTGTTGCCCCAGGCTAGACTGTCATTGTGTCCTAGCTCACAGCAATTTCAAACTCCTGGGGGTTCAGGAGATTATCCTGCTTCAGCCTCTCAAGTAGCTGGGATTACAGGCATCCCCCATGACCCAGCTAATTTTTCTATTTTTAGTAAAGACAGGGTCTCACTCTAGGTCAGGCGGGTCTTGAACTCCTGACCTGAAGGGATCTACTTACCTTGGATTCAGTGTTAGGATTACAGGAGTGAACCACCATATCCAGTCCCTTTTATCCCCTCTGCCACATATTAGAAAAGTATGTTTTCTTTTCTTTTTTTTTGTTTTTAGATACAGAGTGGCACTTTATTGCCCTCGGTACAGTGCTGTGGCATCCCAGCTCACAGCAACCTCCAACTCCTGGGCTTAGCGATTCTCTTGCCTCAGCCTCCCGAGTAGCTGGGACTACCCAGCTATTTTTTGTGGTAGTTTGGCTGGGGCTGGGTTCAAACCCACCACCCTTGGTATATGGGGCCGGCGCCCTACTCCCTGAGCCACAGGTGCCACCCAACCAAAAATGTTCTTGCAAAGCATGCAGTCTGTGGGCTGCAGGTTGGACACTCCTGGTATAAAGTATCATATACATGTGAGGCATCATCAACATAAATATTGCATGGCTGACTTTTCTCAGAGAATATAAATTTATTAGTAACTTGATAAGGATCCGGTGGAAATATGTAACTACAATTTCATCTATAATTATAATGGACACACTGGATACAAATGACAAAGTAGCTTGCTTATAATGATTCACTTGGAAAAACTCAGGTTCTGAACTGTGAGCTCCTTGAGGGCAGAGACAATATCTGTTCATTCAGAATGGACAAAGTGGCTTGCTTATAATGATTCACTTGGGAAAACTCAGGTTCTGAACTGTGAGTTCCTTGAGGGCAGGGACAATATCTGTTCATTCAGAATGGCTAGTGCCCAAGACAGTGCATAAATCATGTACTTAATAAATATTTATTAAATAAACAACTCACTTCCCCCCTGTACCTGTAGGCCTTACTCCATCCTTTTCCTTCTCTTTTCTGCCAAATGCCTCAGAAGACTGGTCTACTCTAATGGCAGAAGACGAGTGTCACAGTATCTCTCCTCATAAGATACCTCAGGTCACTGCCTCCTGCCATTACAGTCTTCTGATTTTTTTCCCTCTCTGCCAGTTTTTCTCTTAGTTATGCTAAGGTTCAGATGAGAAGGCACTGTGTGCTTTTCCTAAACTCTAAATTAAGACTTCAGGCCAGACAGTAGTGTGGCTTACCCTGTAACGGTAGCATTCTAGGAGGCTGAGGTGGGCCCTTGAGCTCAGGAGTTCTAGACCAGCCTGAGCAAGGTGCGACCCCATCTCTACTAAAAATAGAAAAATTAGGTGGGCATAAAGGCAGGCGCCCATAGTTTCAGCGACTTGGGAGGCTGAAGAAGCAAGATTGCTTGAACCCTGGAGTGTGAGGTTGCTGTGAGCTAGGCTGAAGTAAACAGCATTCTATCCTGGGCAACAGAGTAAGAATGAGACTCTATTCTCCCCTCCCCACCCCCCAAAAGAGTTCAATTTTCTGGGGTTTTTTACATTTTAATTTTTGTACTTTTACTAATCAGCTGAATTGAATATTTAAACCTCCTCAAGAAAAAGAAAAGAGGGCAGCGCCTGTGGCTCATCAAGTAGGGCGCCGGCCCCATATACCGAAGGTAGTGGGTTCAAACCTGACCTCGGCCGAATTGCAAAACAGAAAAATAGCTGGGTGTTGTGGCGGGTGCCTGTAGTCCCAGTTACTCAGGAGGCTGAGCAAGAGAATCGCCTAAGCCCAGGAGCTAGAGGTTGCTGTGAGCTGTGTGACGCCACAGGACTCTACCGAGGGCAATAAAGTGAGACTCTGACTCTACAAAAAATAATAATAAATAAAATAAAATAAAATAAAATAAAAACAGGTCACATTTGGCTCGGTGCCTGTGGCTCAACGGGCTAAGGCGCCAGCCATGTACACCTGAGCTGGCGGGTTCGAATCCAGCCTGGGCCTGCCAAACAATGACAACTGCAACCAAAAAAGGGCTGGGCACTGTGGCGGGCGCCTACAGTCCCAGTGACTTGGGAGGCGGAGGCAAGAGACTCGCTTGAGCCCTGGAATTGGAAGTTGCTGTGAGCTGTGATGTCACAGCACTCTATCCAGGGTGACAGCTTGAGTCTCTGTCTCAAAAAAAAAGGAAAAGAAAAGACTTAAACTTCCTGTTTTAACTATTAGTTTTATGAAGATGACTTATAATTCTCTCTCCCCAGCCTTGACTCCTCTCCTAAAAATGAATCTTGCATTCTCAACTTCTTTAGTCAATTCCATGAAAATTCAGTTTTGTTTTGTTTTTTTAATTCCGTATCTTACCCTTTTCACTCATGGCTTCTCTATTTCAGTCCATGGCACCCACATCCTCAGATATATTAGAAAGCAGTACTCCTAGGGGTGGGTGTGGTGGCTCAGCCCTGTGATCCCAGCACTTTGGGAGGCTGAGGCAGGAGGACTACTTGAGGCCAGGAGTTCACAATCAGCCTGGGAAACATAGTAAGATTCTGTCTCTACGAAAAAATTGAAAAAATTAGCTGGGGGTTGTGGTGTGCGCTACTTGTCCTAGCTACTCAGAAGCCTAAGGCAGAAGGATTGGTTCTGTCCAAGAGTTTGAGTTGAGGTTACAATGAGCTACAAATCACACTGCTGCACTCTAGCCTGGGCAATCCTGTCACAAAAAAAAAAAAAAAAAAAAGAAGAAAAAGAAAGAAAAGAAGAAAAAGATGGCTTGGTTCCTGTAGCTCAAATGGCTAAGGCGCCAGCCACATACACCAGAGCTGACAGGTTTGAATCCTGCCTGGGCCTGCCAAACAACAACTACAACCAAAAAATAGCTGGGTGCTGTGGTGGATGCCTGTGGTCCCAGTAACTTGGGAGGCTGAGGCAAGAGAAATGTTTGAGCCCAGGAGTTGGAGGTTGCTGGGAATGATGATGCCATCACACATCGCACTCTACCCAGGGCAACAGCTTGAGGCTCTGTCTCAAAAAAAAAAAATTAAAAAAAGAAAGAAAGAAAGGACCCTTTGCATTGTTTCCTTTATTATTATTATTTTTTTTTTTTTTGAGACAGAGCCTCAAGCTGTCACCCTGGATAGAGTGCTGTGGCATCACAGCTCACAGCAACCATGAATTTCTGGGCTCAAGCGAGTCTCTTGCCTCTGCCTCCCAAGTAGCTGAGACTACAGGCACCTGGCACAATGCCTGGCCATTTTTTGGTTGCAGCCGTCGTTGTTTGGCAGGCCCAGGCTGGATTTGAACTTGCCAGCTTGGGTGTACATGGCTGGCGCCTTAGCCCGTTGAGCCACAGGCGCTGAGTATTATTATTTTTTTTTAATTTTTACATAATCATGTGTTAATTAGGTTTCCACTTTTTGCCTTCACAGAATTTAAAAGGCTTAAAATTTAATAATAATAACGTTTAGGCTCGGTGCCTGTGGCTCAACGGGCTAAGGAGCAAGCCATGTACACCTGTGGCGGAATCCAGCTGGTTGGAATCCAGCCCCGGCCACCAAACAACAATGTCAGCTGCAACCAAAAAATGGCCGGGCGTTGTGGCCAGCCCCTGTAGTCCCAGCTACTTGGGAGGCAGAGGCAGGAGACTTGCTTGAGCCCAGGAATTGGAGGTTGCTGTGAGCTGTGATGCCACGGCACTCTGTCCAGGGTGACAGCTTGAGGCTCTGTCTCAAAAAAAGAAAAAAGAGTATGTCTATTATAGAATGCTTTGACTCTGAGGCTCAGTATGACGTCATCAGTTAACTTCTTATTTTTTTGCCCAAAGTCTCAAAAAATAGACAACTAATATTATATAAATAAAAGTAGAAGGAAAAAAAAAAGTAGAAGGGAGTTTCAAAAAATAGATCATGCCAAATTTTATAGCCAATAGAAAAAGAAGAAATATTTCAAAAACATTCTACTTGATCTGGATACATACACCTGATATTGAAATTGGAGAAAATATATTGTCATAAAGAGAAATTACAAACATATTTCACTTATAAATGAGGACGCAATATTCTAAACAACATATTGACAAGTTGAATTAAAAATTAGCTTCTCGGAGGCTGAGGCAAGAGAATCACCTAAACCCAGGAGTTGGAGGTTGCTGTGAGCTGTGTGACGCCATGGCACTCTACCGAGGGCGATAAAAAATGAAACTCTGTCTCTACAAAAAAAAAAAAAATGTTTATGTAGGTCAAAACTGAATCCAATTTATGTGAGAATTAGTGACTAATTTGTAGCATTTGTACTAACTTGGATGGAGGTGGAACACATTATTCTTAGTGAAATATCACAGGAACGGAGAAGCATGAATCCTATGTATTCAACTTTGATTTGAGGACAATTTGTTAGATAATTGTAAAACTTCATCTCCCTATCCCAATTACCCACTGAAAATTTCAAATTTATGGCCCACCCTCTATGGCTCTTCTCGCCAGAGCAGTAACTCTTTATTGGCTATTCTACCATCCCTTCACCTCCCCTAACCAAACCTATATAAGGTACACTTATCTTTTGCTCTCTCTCTCTTCTCTCTCTGCCCCTCTCTCCCCTTTATCTCTCTCTCTCTCTTCCGCTTTTTTTTTTTTGGTAGAGACAGAGTCTAACTTTATTGCCCTTGGTAGAGTGCAGTGACATCACATAGCTCACAGCAACCTCCAACTCCTGGGCTCAGGCGATTCTCTTGCCTCAGCCTCCCGATTAGCTGGGACTACAGGCACCCGCCACAGCGCCCAGCTATTTTTTTGTTTTGCAGTTCGGAACAAGGCTGGGTTTGAACCCGCCACCTTCCGCATATGGGGCCGGCACCCTACTCGCTGAGCCACAGGTGCTGCCCTCTCCCCTTCGCCTTAATGCTGCTCTGCAGCATCCCCCACCAATAAAGACCTTTCGTACAAGCCATAGTGGTCTGTGAGGTTTCTGCCAGTCGTGTGCCCCCCTTTCACAATTAATGACTCAGTGGGGCACAGGGGAAGGGGAGAGCAGACATAGAGAAGGAGGGAGGGGGTGAGGGAAAGAAAACCAAAAAAAAAAAAAAAAAGGAAAGAAAATAGTGTATTGTTTCCTTTTAAAAAAATTCTTCCTAATTTTCTTCACTAATAGAATTTTTCAATGTCCAGCTTGAGTGACATCCTATTCTTGCTGTCATTCTGGATAACAATGTATTTTGAAAATCCACAGGTAGTTCTTAATATTGTTTGCTAAGATATAGTTAGGTATGTAAGGTACGATCACAAAGGAATAAAACGGGAATTGGCAAAAACAGTTACTATCCTTAAATTGCAAATTTTACATTCCTAAGTTTCTAAAAAAGCAAGGAATAGGCTTGTTAAACTCTCTCTGCTTTTTACCTCTCTCATATACCCAGCAGTTCCCCAAAACAGATATTCAATATCTATCAACTAACTGATACAAATACGTACAATCAGAATATGTAAGGCAAAAGAAAGATTTTAATCTTTCCTTTAGAAACTATAGGTGGACATCAACCACTAACTAATCAAAGCAAACCCAACCTTTCTACACCTCAATTTTTCAACGAAAAAATGCAGATAACAGTGTCTACCTCGAAGGGCTATTCTCAATACTAAATACTATTACATATAAGTGTTTTGCAAACTTCAAAGTATCAGACCACTTTTTTTTTTTGTAGAGATAGTCTCACTTTATCGCCAGGGTGATAAAGTGCCCTGGTCACACAGCTCACAGCAACCTCCAACTTACTGGGCTTAGGTGATTCTCTTGCCTCAGCCTCTCGAGCAGCTGGGACTACAGGCACCCACCATTACGCCTGGCTATTCTTCTGTTTTGCAGTTCGGCCCAGGCCGGGTTTGAACCCACCACCTTCAGTATATGGGGCCAGCACCCTACTCGATGAGCCACAGGTGCCGTCTCCATTTTTTTTGTTTGTTTGTTTGAGACAAGAGTCTCAAGCTGTTGCCTTGGATAGAGTACTGTGGAATCACAGCTCACAGCAAACTCCAACTCCCAGGCTTAAGTGATTCTCTTGCCTCAGCCTCCCAAGCAGCTGGGACTACAGGCACCCATCACAATGCCTAGCTATTTTTCTTTTCCTTTTTTTTTTAGTTGTAGTTATCATCATTGTTGTTTGGTGGGCCAGGGCTGGATTCGACCCACCAGCTCTGGTGTATTTGGCTGGCGC
Organism: Arctocebus calabarensis; assembly: GCA_963573935.1. Lineage (NCBI taxonomy): Eukaryota > Metazoa > Chordata > Mammalia > Primates > Lorisidae > Arctocebus > Arctocebus calabarensis. Next base: position 18,031 of record CAUYON010027375.1, read on the forward strand.
CCTACCCACTTGAGCTATAGGCACTGAGCCCAGACCAATATTTCTTATTTCCCTTAAGTCATGATACAGCAGTATCATACAGCAGTAAGAGTTAGGAATGAGCCAGGTGCGGTGGCTCATGCCTGTAATTCTAGCACTTTGGGAGGTTGAGAAGAGCCGACTGCTTGAGCTCAGGAGTTCAGAGACTACACTGAGCAAGAGCAAGACCCCATCTCTAAAAATAGCTAGGCGTTGTGATGGGCAACTGCAGTCCCAGCTACTTGGGAGTATGAGGCAAGAGAATCACTTGAGCCCAGGAGTTTGAGGTTGCTGTGAGCTATGTTACCATTGCACTCCACTGAGGGGGACATAGTGAGACTCTGTCTCAAAAAAAAGAGTTAGAAATGAACTGAAAAGTTATCTGGGAGACTTAACATGTCCCAAACTCTTGATTTCCATCTTGTCAAACTTGTTCCTTCCTCATCTCCAAGTCTCAGTATTATCATCCACCCAATTAATCAAGCTCCAAACTTAGAAATCATCTTTAATTACTTTTTTTGAGATAGAGTCTCACTATGTTACATCTCCCCACCAGTGCCATGGTGTCATAGTTCACAGCAACCTCAAACTCTTCAGCTCAAGCAATCCCTCTTGCCTCAGCCTCCACAATGCCTGGCTAGTTTTTGTTTGTTTGTGGTTTTTTTTTTGCAGTTTTGGCCAGGGATGGGTTTGAACCCGCCACCTCCGGCATATGGGGCTGGTCCCCTACTCCTTTGAGCCACAGGCACTGCCCAATGCCTGGCTAGTTTTTAGAGAAGGGGTCTTGCTCCCACTCAGGCTAGTCTCAAATAGCTAAACTAAGGCAATCCACTCACCTTGGCCTACCAGAGTGCTAGGATTACAGGTGTGGCCACTGTGCCCAGCTCCTTAATTACTCTTTATCTGTCACTTCTGCATTCAATTATTCATTCCTGTTGACAGTACCTGTAACTTTTTTTTGAGACAGAGTCTCACTTTATCGCCCTCGGTGTGCTGTGGCGTCACACAGTCACAGCAACCTCCAACTCCTGGGCTTAGGTGATTCTCTTGCCTCAGCCTCCTGAGTAGCTGGGATTACAGGTACCCATCACAACACCTGGCTATTTTTTGTTTTTGCAGGTCAGCTGGGGCCAGGATTGAACCCGCCACCTTCGGTTTATGGGCCCGGTGCCCTACTCGCTGAGCCATAGGCACCGCTCCTGTAACTTTATTTGAGCGATTGGCTCGGTGCCTGTAGCACAGTGGTTACAGGGCCAGCCACACACACAGAGGATGGCAGGTTTGAACCCGGCCCCGGGCCAGCCAGACAACAATGACAACTGCAACAAAAAATAGCCAGGTGTTGTGGCAAGCACCTGTAGTCCCAACTACTTGGGAGGCTGAGGCAAGAGAATCGCTTAAGCCCAAGAGTTGGAGATTGCTGTGAGCTCTGTGACGCCACGGCACTCTACCGAGGGTGATAAACTAAGACTTTGTCTCTACAAAAAAAAAAAACAAAACTGGCACTCTACCCAGGGCAAAATAGTGAGACTCTGTCTCAGAAAAGAAAAAAAAAAGTTGGAAGTTGCTGTAACCGTGACACCACAGCGCTCTACCAAGGGCAGCATAGTGAGACTCTGTCTCAAAATAAATAAATAAATAAATAAATAAAGTGATCATCTTGCCTCAGCATTCAAAGTAGCTGGAACTACAGGTGCCTGCTGCAATGCGGCTAATTTTTCTATTTTTAGTAGAAACAGGGTCTTGCTCTTGCTCAGGATGGTTTTGAATTCCTGATCTCAAACAATTCAGCTGCCTCAGCCTCCCAGAGTACCAAGATTACAGGCATGAGCCACCACGCCTGGCCTCATTTTTTTCCTTTTGAGACAGGGTCTCTGTTGCCCAGACTGGAGCGCAATGGGATCCTCATAACTCACTGCAACCTCAAACTCCTGGGCTCAAATGATCTTCTTATCCCAGCCTCCCAAGAAAAGGCGCCCACCACTACCCCCCAGCTAATTTTTCTATTTTTTTGTAGAGATGTGTATACCCTGGTCCAAACCACCATCTCTTCCCCCAGACTACTGATTTCCTACTTTCCATTCTTCACATAGCTACTGATTAAAAATAAATTTTATTGGCTCTGCGCTTGTGGCTCAACGGGCTAAGGTGCCAGCCACATACTCCTGAGCTGGCCGGTTCAAATCCAGCCTGGGCCCGCCAAACAACAATGACGGCTGCAACCAAAAAATGGCCGGGCATTGTGGCTAGTGCTCTAGCGGCTCCTCCGGTTCCGGCTCTGTGCTGGTGGCAGCTTTTTGGCTTCTCCATGGAGCTGGCCTGAGGTGCCCAGATGCTCTAAGAACGTTTCCACTGTTGCTTGGAGGACACACGCAGTGGGATTCAGAATTGCTGGAGAATTGCCTTTGTGAGAAGCTGGAAGTATTTCTTTAAATTCCTTCTCTTAGTTTTTCAAAGAAACATCAAGAAACCATGAACAACATGAGTAATGAAGAGTTCGACTGCCACTTGCTTGATAAAGGTTTTACTGCCAAGGACATTCTGGACCAAAAAAATCAATGACATTTCCTCTTCTGATGATAAGGATGCCTTCTATGTAGCAGACTTCAGAGATGTTCTGAAGAAACATAGAAGATGGCTAAAAGCTCTTACTTGTGTCACTCCCTTTTATGCAGTCAAATGTAATGACAATAGAGCCTTGTGAAGACCCTTGATGCCATTGGGACAGGATTTGACTGTGCTAGCAAGACTGAAATGCAATTGGTGCAAAGTCTCAGGGTACCACCAGAGAGGATTATCTATGTAAATCCTTATAAACAAGTGTCTCAAATTAAGTAAGCTGCCAATAATGGGGTCCAGATGATGACTTTTGACAGTGACGTTGAGTTGATGAAAGTTGCCAGAGCACATCCAAAAGCCAAGTTGGTTTTGCGAATTGCCACTGATAATTCCAAAGCAGTCTGTCGAGCCAGTGTTAAATTTGGTGCCACACTCAAAACAAGCAGACTTTTTTTGGAATGGGCAAAAGAGCAAAATATTGATGTCATTGGTGTCAGCTTCCATGTAGGAAGTGGCTGTACTGAGCCTGAGACCTTCATGCAGGCAATCTCTGATGCCCGCTGTGTCTTTAATATGGGAGCAGAGGTTGGTTTCAGCATGTACCTGCTTGATATGGGTGGTGGCTTTCCTGAATCTGAGGATTTGAACTTTAAATTTGACGAGATCACTGGTGTAATCAACCCAGCATTGGACAAAAACGTTCCATCAGATTCTGGAGTGAGAATAGCTGAGCCAGGCAGATATCATATTGCATCAGCCTTCACACTTGCAGTTAATATCATTGCCAAAAAAATTGAATTAAAGGAACAGATATGCTCTGATGATGAAGATAAGTCTAGTGAACAAACCTTTATGTATTACATCAATGATGGAGAATATGGATCGTTTAATTGCATCCTTTATGATCATGCTCATGTAAAGCCTCTTCTGCAAAAGAGACCTAAACCAGATGAGAAGTATTATTCATCCAGCATATGGGGCCCAACATGCAATGGCCTTGACCAGATAATTGAGCGCTGTGACCTACCAGAAATGCATGTGGGCAACTGGATGCTCTTTGAAAATATGGGTGCTTACACTGTAGCTGCTGCTTCTACTTTCAATGGATTCCAAAGGCCGACTGTCTACTATATGATGTCAGGACCGACGTGGCAACTCATGCAGCAAATCCAGAACCCCGACTACCTACCCGGAGTAGAAGAGCAGGATGTTGGCACTCTGCCTGTGTCTTGTGCTTGGGAAAGTGGAATGAAACGTCACCCAGCAACTTGTGCTTCAGCGAGTATTGATGTGTAGATATCATTCTGTAGCTATTAACTGTGAGTTTAGCTTGAATTAAGGAATTTGGGGGGACCATTTAACTTAATTATTGCTAGTTTTGAAATGTCTTTGTAAGAGTAGGGTTGGCAAGATGCAGCAATATGTAAGATTAGGAGATGGGGTTCACACTTATCTGTGTTCCTATGGAAACTATTTGAATTTTTTTTTTTTTTTTTTTAAGACAGAGCCTCAAGCTGTCACCCTGGATAGAGTGCTGTGGCATCACAGCTCACAGCAACCTCCAATTTCAGGGCTCAAGCGAGTCTCTTGCCTCCGCCTCCCAAGTACCTGTGACTACAGGCACCCGCCACAGCGCCCAGCCATTTTTTTTTTTTTTTCTGAGACAGAGCCTCAAGCTATCACCCTGGATAGAATGCCATGGCATCACAGCTCACAGCAACCTCCAATTCCTGGGCTCGAGCGAGTCTCTTGCCTCTGCCTCCCAAGTAGCTGGGACTGCATGCGCACGCCACAACGCCTGGCCATTTTTTGGTTGTAGCCATCATGGTTGTTTGGCGGGCCCGGGCTAGATTCGAACCCGCCAGCTCAGGTGTACGTGGCTGGCGCCTTAGCCCATTGAGCCACAGGCACCGAGCCACAAAAAAGCTTTTTTTATTTTTTTTGAGACAGAGCCTCATGCTGTCACCCTGGATAGAGTGCTGTACCATCACAGCTCACAGCAACCTCCAATTCCTGGGCTCAAGTGAGTCTCCTGACTCCGCCTCCAAGTAGCTAGGACTACAGGTGTCCGCCACAGCGCCAGGACATTTTTTTTTTTATGTTGCAGCCACCATTGTTGTTTAGCAGGCCCAGGCTGAATTTGAACCCGCCAGCTCAGGTGTACATGGTTGGCGCCCTAGCCCATTGAGCCACAGGCGCCAAGCCTGAATATTTGTTTTATATGTATTTTTATTCACTTTTCAGACATGCTATGAAAGAGCACCCCTTCACTGCTCAGCAAGCCTTTGTAGCTTGTACAGTGGCAGAATGGGCCAAAAGCTTAGAATAAAGTATCTTGAAATGAAAAAAAAAAAAAAAGAAAGAAAATGTGGATACAATTTACCAAACGGAACTGGCTGAACTGTAGAATTATGGCTCTCTGAAAGAAGCATTCAAGTCAAGTAGCCTTCCTATTTTCTCTTCCTAATTTCTACCTCTCCCCTCTGAGACATATCCTAATCTCAGGAACCATGTGCTCAAAATGGCAACCATCTTTGGCGGCACTTATGTCTGTGAACAGACTTTTTCCAGAATGAAACATCTGAAATCTCCAACCAAATCTAGACTAAATGATGCACACTTGCATCACTTGTTACGACTAGCAGTGACAATAACTGGATATTGACTATCTCATTAGCCAAAAGTGGGCCCATAGTTCCCATTGAAATACTGGTAAGTTTGTTGATTTAACTTTTATTTGTTCTTCATTTTAAATATTATATTTGTTCCCATTTTGTTTTTTTACTTCAAAATAAGATATATGCAGTGTGCATAGAAATTTGTTTATAGTTTTTTTTAAAACTATAGTCCGGCCTGCCAAAGGTCTGAGGGACAGTGGACTGGCCCCCTGTTTAAAAAGTTTGAGGACCCCTGGTATAGAGAGTTATCTCACCTTCTTGTCCATACATGGCTGGCTCTTTGGTCCCATGTTAATGCAAATGTTACCTACTCTGAAGGGTTATCTCTAAGCACTCTAGCCGAAGTCCTTCTACACCTTAATTCTTTATCATGTGTTCTATTCCTAGCACTAACCACTATCTGGTATCATCTTGTTTACACTTCGCCTCCTCCACTAAAATGTGAACTCCCCAATGGCAAGGTGCTGGTCAGTTTTGTTTACAGCTGTATCTCTTCAGCATTTAGAACGGTGCTTTGTACTTAGTAGGTGCTCAACAAAATAATTACTTGCTTGCAAGAGTCTGGTTCTTTGAACAGACAGGAAACATGGAGACCCTGAGAAGGGCAACTTGCTCCAAAACAACAGCAAGTCTGTGGCAGACGTGAAACTAAAGCTTTGGGTGGCCAATTTAAATCAGGCCTCTCCAGTACCAAACTCAAACCCTTGATTATTTTTTAGAGCGCTAAAGCCAGCGTCAGGGACAAAGCCCAGATACAGAGTGAAAAAATAGTCACACAGATGCACACGTACCCCACCCTCAAATTCCCATTAATTCAAATCATCCTTTTGAGCTTTCTAACAGCCCTTCCAACTTTGAGCTCAAAGGTCCGGTATGCGTTATCTAACTTAACTCTCACTTTAGCCAGAAGCCTGGTAGCCACGCCCAACAACTCCTGTATAAGACCTGATCTGGTGGCTTCCGCCAGGCCAACTACTCACCTGGCAGTTCTCTCATTAGGTAGAAGGGGCCACAACCAGCTGCTGACTTGTCGCCGCCGGGAGGAGCCGTCGCCGCGGTTGGGGGCGGGGCCGTGCCGGGTGCCCCTCCAGGAGGAGGCGGAGGCGGGGGTGGAGGTTTTCCTGGTCCGAAGCTGAGCGCAGTTGGGGGCGGTGGTGGGTCAGCTTGAGTTCCAAACAGCGCCGTGAAATTCTCCATCGTCCCCTCAGCCTCTGCGCCGCTTCGATGTCTTACCGTTGATAATTTTCATTGGACAATCCTTTCACGGGGTACCGCCCTCATTCTCTAGAAGCCGTTTATCATTGGATGTATCAGGCCACGCCTACCTTATTCCGGCAACTACTTCCGTCGCTCTAGGAGAACGTTCGGGAAGTGCTACCTAACATACCTTTTTAACGTCTTCGCGGTCCCTGCGCCTCACAATTTCATATCCAATAAAATGACTTAGGTGGAAAAAGCGACAGCTAAACTGGCCAATAATACATCAAATCCCTTTTTCAGGGCCGAGCTGCCCTACTGCCCAATCAGAGACTTACTGCGGGGTTTGGAGGCAGTGCATTCGAGATTTGGCCCAATAGAGATCTCAATGCTTGGGGAAGTGGAATCAGACCTACGTCGCCGGGAGCGGCCGACGCCGCTAGGGCCAAAAAGATGGCGGTCCTGGCACCTTTAATTGCTCTGGTGTATTCGGTGCCCCGACTTTCACGATGGCTAGCTCGACCTTACTACCTTCTGTCTGCCCTGCTCTCTGCTGCTTTCCTCCTCGTGAGGAAACTGCCGCCGCTCTGCCACGGTCTTCCCACCCAACGCGAGGATGGCAACCCTTGTGACTTTGACTGGGTGAGCGCCCCCGGTCTTAGTATCCCGCGACCTTGACTGCCCCTGCCCCTGTGGTGCTTTTAGGAATCTTGGGGTTTACCTTTCTGAGGACACCTGAGGTTCCAAACTTGTAGCGGACTGGCAGATTATTAGAGTGCAAGGTCTGACTGTCATGGAGTCTGTATCTCCGTGTTAAAGATGAGAAAACAGGGAGCCTGAAAGTCATAGTCCCTGCACGACAGCCCACGGTCTACTGACTTTTGGGGCCAGGCCTCTTTTAATCTCACCATTCATGGTCGTAAACAACCCTACCAAAACTCTACACATGGACAGCGTTTTTGGGAAGCCTTCTGAGGAGTCAGTGAAATAGACGAGGCAAGTAGTATTTCTGTTTTATTGATGAAGAAATTGATCTCGGCGTGGTAGAGCGACTTGCCTAAGGTCACAAAACTAGTGGGTCGCCTGGGACTTGAAGCTACTCTTCTGGTCATAGTACCTGCACACCATATGAGCCAATTCTAAGTTCAGTAAACATTGCCAGAGTGCACATTTTATGCTAGGCACAATCCTGGATCCCGAGGATGCAGAAATGAATGAAATTGTGAGGCCTATTGAAAAAGAATTGTAAAAAATACATTGTAAAGATAGCTGTTCCAACCTCCTTGCTGCACTTCCTTCATGGAAGTGAAGGGACTACTTAAAAAAAAAAAAAGTTGAAGCTTTATGTCTTCTGCTATGTAGCACGTAGGAGGGACCAAGGAAAGCTTCCTCTTATTCGTTGATAAATCAACAGACAAAAGATAGGTTTATAGGAGAGAATTGCCTTAAAGTTGGATGATTAACAAATCACCCAGTTACGTACAGATTATCTTCTTTAGGGGGATAAGAGAAGAAAAGTCTGACATCAGTCTCCCAAGTAACTGGGACTCTAGGCACCTGCCACTACACCTAACTGGTTTTTCTAATTTTAGTAGAGACGGTCTGGATCTTGGCTTAGGCTGTTCTAAACTCTTGGACTCAGGCAATCCACCTTACTAGGCTTCCCAGAGTGCTAGAATTACAGGTGTTAGCCTCGCAGCTGGCTGGCAAAAGGCAATTTTCATTCTTAGTGATTCTAGCTCATAAAGGTGGATTAAAAATTGAAAATGTTAGTCTGGAGAGTCGCAGCCAGATCTTGGAGCAAACCAAAAATTTAAAATTCAGTCAAAAACAGTGGACAGCCCTAGAATCTCATAACAGGTACAGTATAGTTTTCCTCTGAAACATAATTTTTCTCTTTGCAGTCTCCCATTTCTACCAATGATAAATCATAGTAAGATCTTGGCCTGATTATATAAGTTCAGCAAGAACAGTGATTTATTATACAGGCTCTTTTAACTTGGCTTTGCTAGAACTTTGCGTAAGGAGTCTCAGGTTAGACTTCTTGGTGCTAAGAAGCTAAGCCAAGTAGTTGATTCATCCTCAGACTGTGTCTATACCTGTATGAATTAGGTGAATTCCTTTTCTTTAGGTCTTCCAAATATCTTGAGGTACCTGGGCTTGTCAGAAATTGAAATTTTTTACTTGCCGCAGAGTAACCATATGATCATGTATTTAGGGTTCCAGGCCAGTTTATCCAAAGGGTTCTTTAGGCTTTATAATGTCAGTTTTAGTTATTAAAGCTGACTGTTCATATCTGAAAATATGACATTCCAATCAAAGCCTTGGTAAAATAACCAATGTCTTTAATTGTATCCTAAAAAGAAAACAGATTCTTTTTATTTTTATTTATTTATTTTTTTTGAGACACAAGGTTTTTATTTATTTTTTTGAAACACAAGGTTTTTATTTATTTTTTTGAGACAGAGTCTCAAGCTGTCACCCTGGATAGAGTGCTATGGCATCACAGCTCACAGCAACCTCCAATTTCTGGACTCAAGCGAGTCTCCTGCCTCCACCTCCCAAGTAGCTGGGACTACAGGTGCCCTGCACAACACCCGGTCATTTTTTGGCTGCAGCCGTCATTGTTGTTTGGCGGGCCCTGGGGCTGGATTCAAACCCGCCAGCTCAGGTGTACGTGGCTGGCGCCTTAGCCCGTTGAGCCACAGGCGCCGAGCCAAGAAAACAGATTCTTATAGAACTTATGCGAATGATTATATTGTCATAAAATAAGAACACTCACAAATAGTTTTTATTTTATTTTTTGAAACAGAGTTTTACTATGTCACCCTGGGTAGAGTGTGGTGGCATCACAGCTCACAGCAACCTCAAACTCTTGGACTTAAGCGATTCTCTTGCCTCAGTCTCCCAAGTAGCTGGGACTATAGGCACCTGCCACAATGCCCAGCTATTTTTTAATTATAGTTGTCATTGTTTGGCAGGCTCTGGCTGGATTCGAATCTGCCACCTTTCATGTATGTGGCTGGCACCCTAGCCACTGAGCTATAGGCGCTGAGTCCACAAATAGTTGTTAAATTCTGGAGGGATCAGGTAGAGAGAAAGGTAAATGTTTTAATTCTGTTTATAAAAGTATACTTGACCCAATTGCTAAAGCCACCAATAGCTTAAAAGAAACACAAGGTTTTTATTTATTTTTTTGAGACAGAGCCTCAAGCTGTCACCCTGGATAGAGTGCTGTGGCATCACAGCTCACAGCAACCTCCAATTCCTGGGCTTAAGCGAGTCTCCTGCCTCTGCCTCCCAAGTAGCTGGGACCACAGGCGCCTGCCACAATGCCCAGCCATTTTTTGGTTGTAGCTGTCATTGTTGTTTGGCAGGCCCAGGCTGGATTTGAACCTGCCAGCTCAGGTGTACGTGGCTGGCGCCTTAGCCTGTTGAGCCAAGCCGAAACACAAGGTTTTTAAAAAAATTCTATAAAAGAAAACAAAAGAAATCAAGAATATTTCAAACAAAAAAGAAATAAAAAATCATTTTAGTCTTTCATCAATTCAGTCCCATGTAATTAAAACTTGTGTTGCTTGATGTTAACAATTTTATGAGTCCAGTTTTTTTTTCCTTTCATTAGAATTCTAAAAGTTTTTTTTTTTTTTTTTTGTAGAGAGAGGGTCTCACTTTCTTGCCCTTGGTAGAGTGCTGTGGCATCACACAGTTCACAGCAACCTCTAGTTCCTGGGCTTAGGTGATTCTCTTGCCTCAGCCTCTCAAGTAGTTGGGACTATAGGCACCTGCCCACATTGCCCAGCTATTTTTTGTTGCTGTTCAGTGGGGCCAGGTTTGAACCTGCCACCCTCAGTATATGGGGCTGGCACCCTACAGACTGAGCCACAGGCACTGCCCAGAATTCTGAAAGTTTTTATCCAGTCCAATGATATAATCTCAAAGGTATCAGAAACCTTTATTTGTTAAGAGTTCTTTACGTCTTTTTCAGGAACTTCCATGAAAACAATACTTTTGGATTTGCAGAGAGTTTCCAAAAAAAAAAATAAGCATCAAAATACAATAGTTAAGGGTGGCACCTGTGGCTCAATAAGTAGGGTGCCGGCCCCATATACTGAGGATGGTGGATCCAAACTTGGTCCCTGCAAAACTGCAATAACAGCAAAAAAATAGCTGAGTGTTGTGGTGGGCCCCTGTAGTCCCAGCTACTCCGGGGGCTGAGGCAGGAGAATGCCTAAGCCCAAGAGCTGGGGGGTTGCTGTGAGCTATGACTCAATGGCACTCTACTGAGGGTGACAAACTGAGACTCTGTCTCTAAAAAAAAAAAAAAAAAAGGAATACAGTAGTTAACTGTGGTCAAGACTTTAAATGGCTTGATTAAAAATGTAATTGACGGGGCAGCACCTGTGACTCAGTGGGTAGGGCGCGGGCCCCATATACCCAAGGTGGTGGGTTCAAACCCGGCCCTGACCAAACTGCAACAAAAAATAGCCGGGTGTTGTGGCTAAGCCCAGGAATTGCTCTGAGCTGTGTGATGCCATGACACTCTACCAAGGGCGATAAAATTGGACTCTGTCTCTACAAAAAAAAAAAGTAAAATAAAGTAATTGACAGGGATATTTGGTTATTTTCTCTGGCCTGCAGCCACTTAATATAATAGATATAATTATGATTGATACCATATACCAAGAGCTAGCAGATTTTTAGGAATCTCATACAATTTTGGAATACATATTCTTAAATATCCATACAAACATAACTCAAAAAAAGAGTTAAACATATTTATTTATTTATTTATTTATTTAGAGACAGTCTCACTGTCTCTCTGTCACCTCTGGTAGAGTGCCATAGCATCACAGCTCACAGCAACCTCAAACTCTTGGGCTTAAGGGATTCTCTTGCCTCAGCCTCTGGGGTAGCTGGAACTACAGGCACCCGCCACAACGCCTGGCCATTTTTTGGTTGTAGCCGTCATTGTTGTTTGGCGGGCCTGGGCTGGAATCGAACCCGCCAGCTCAGGTGTACATGGCTGGTGCCTTACCCTGTTGAGCCACAGGCGCTGAGTCTCAAAGTAACTTTTGAATATTCCCAATGTGCCCGTGAAAATTTTAGAAAAGTCATGTTAACCTTATTTGGTATATTAAATGACACTGAAAACATTGTGAAGAAATTATGTTTAGGCTCAGCACCTGTAGCACAGTGGTTACAGTGCCCACCACATATACCAATGGTGTCCTGTTTGAACCTGGCCTGGGCCAGCTAAACAACAATGACAACTGCAACAAAAAATAGCCGGGCGTTGTGGGCGCCTGTAGTCCCAGCTACTTGGGAGGCAGGAGACTCGCTTGAGCCCAGGAATTGGAGGTTGCTGTGAGCTGTGATGCCACAGCACTCTATCCAGGGTGACAGCTTGTGGCTCTGTCTCAAAAAAAAAAAAAAAAAAAAAAGTTAGTTTGAGGCTCGGCGCCTGTGGCTCAACAGGCTAAGGACCAATTACATTAATCTGAGCTGGCAGGTTCATATCCAGCCTGGGCCTGCCAAACAACAATGACGACTGCAACCAAAAAAAAAAAAAATGGCCAGGTGTTGTGGTGGGCGCCTATAGTCCCCGCTGCTTGGGAGGCAGAGGCAGGAGACTCACTTGAGCCCAGGAATTGGAGGTTGCTGTGAGCTGTGATGTCACGGCACTCTCTCCAGGGTGACAATGAGGCTCTGTCTCAAAAAAAAAAAAAAGTTAGTTTGAGGACAAAAAGACTTAATTTTCCCTTTTCTTTTTTAGCCTTTTTTTTTAATTGTTTCAGATGGAGGGTGCAACGAATTAGGTTACATTGTTTGCATTTGTTAAGTAAAGCCCCTCTTATAATTGTGTTCTGCTCCCAAGATGTGTACCATACACCGTAACATTGTGCCCATTAAGTTGGAACACACCCTCCTCCCCTTTCACTGCTCCCTTATCCCCTACCCTCCACCTTGAATTGAATTAATCTGAGTTTTCCTCTTTTTTTTTTTTTTTTTTTGAGACAGGGTCTGAAGCTGTTGCCCTGGGTAGAGTCCTGTGGCATCACAGCTCAGAGCAACTTCAAACTCTTGGGCTTAAGTGATTCTCTTGCCTCAGCCTCCCTAGTAGCTGGGACTACAGGTGCCTGCTACACTTGGCTTTTTGTTGTTGTTGTTGTTGCTATTGTCATTTTAGCTGGCCCAGGTAGAGTTCGAACCCGCCAGCCTCAGTGTATGTAGCCAGTGCCCTACCCACAGAGCTACAGGAGCCACCTTTTTAAATTTATATTTAGGAGTACGAGTCACAGTTCTACGTAGGTGCAAGGAGACTGGAGGAGAGTCTAGCTGCAGTATGCCCAAGAAGAAAAGGAAATACAATTTGAAGAATAGATAGCTAGTCTTTGCTATAGATCCATTTTTTGTCCTAGGAGAATGTTCCTCTAGTTCTACCTTTGGTCTCCTGATTGACCATAGTTCCCTTTTTTAAAGTTCATCTTTCCACAATGTTAAGTCCTAATTCTAAACCTACCCAGGTTCATTCATGAATGCCCTTACTAATTTCTGTTTCAGATATGATATTTACTAATGTCTGTCATAGTCTGTCACCTCTGTTTTACATGTCCCTATCTAAATCCAGTCAATTTTGTTGAACATCAACGCTAAAAATCTAGGTTCCTGGCTGGGCACGGTGGCTCTCTCATGTAATCCTATCACCCTGGGAGCCTGAGGTGGGTGGATTGCCTGAGCTCAGGAGTTTGAGACCAGCCTGAACAAAAGGGAAACCCTGTCTCTACTAAAAATAGAAAAATTGAGGGAAGAGGATCACTTGAGCCCAAGAGTTGGAGGTTACTATGAGCTGTGATGCCACAATACTCTATCCAAGGTGATAGCTTGAGACTCTGCCTCAAAAAAAATGAAAATAAAAATGTAGGTCCTTGACTCCTAGCTGTAAGTCACAGTTGATTGGTTTGTCTGAAATAAGTTGGTCCCCCTCTATTGTAAATAGAGGGGTACACATCTATACTGTAATTTCCCACCCCACATTTTCTTTCAAGTGATCCTGTTCTTCATTACAGTCATTCTCTGAAATTACCTTGTTGATATCTTTGTCGTGCTTATTGTCTATTTCTCTTGTTCTCTTGGTGCTTATGTTCTAGAACAGTGTTTTTCAACCTTTGTTGTTGTTGATGTTGTTGTTGTTGTTTGGTTGGGTTCGAACCTGCCACCCTCGGTATATGGAGCTGGTGCCCCACCCACTCAGCCACAGGTGCCGCCCAACCTTTTTAATCTCATGGCACATTTGAACCTATAGTTAAAACTTCCACACTTAAATTATGTTGATCAAAAAAAAAAAGTAAAAAAATTTTGTACTTAGTGTATATTCTTTTGAAAATAATTTAGGGCAGTGCCTGTGGCTCAAAGGAGTAGGGCGCTGGCCCCATATGCCAGAGGTGGCGGGTTCAAACCCAGCTGGCCAAAAACTGCCAAAAAAAAAAATGAAAATAATTTAACTAATGATCTTTAAAAGTTTTCAATGCATACCATTGTGTACCATTGTGCCATGGCACACCAGTTCACAATCACTGTTCTAGAAGGTGAGAAAGAACGGTAAGCCAAGAGTAGGGGTCTTCAAGAGCTCTGAAAGCCTACTTTGAATTATATTGAAGATGCATGGATTATCACTGTGAATGTTAGGTGGGGAAGAATGACTTAAGCAATACAAAACAAATGAATTAACCAGATACTGTATTAATGGATTATTATTATTTTATTTTATTTTATTTTTTTGAGACAGAGCCTCAAGCTTTTGCCCTGGGTAGAGCGCTGTGGCATCACAGCTTACACAACCTCCAACTCCTGGGCTTACGCAATTCTCTTGCCTCAGCCTCCCAAGTAGCTGGGACCACAGGCATCTGCCACAACGCCTGGCAGTTTTTTGGTTGTAGCTGTCGTTGTTTGGCAGGCCTGGGCTGAATTTGAACACGCCAGCTTTGGTGTATGTGGCTGGCGTTTTAGCCACTTGAGCTACAGGTGCTAAGCCTTAATGGATTATTACTGAGAAATCTTCCCTGGAAAAGTTTTATTTTGCCAGGGTCATATTGTCACACAGCTCACAGCAACCTCCAACTCTTGGGCTTAGGTGATTCTCTTGCCTCAGCCTCCCGAGTAGCTGGGACTACAGGCGCCCGCCACAACGCCCAGCTATTTTTCTGTTTTGCAATTCGGCCAAGCCCAGGTTTGAACCTGCTGCCTTCGGTATATGGAACCAGCGCCCTACTTGATGAGCCACAGGCTCCTCCCTATAGTCTGTTTTTTTAAAATCCATTATGTCTTTTAATCTTCACAGCATTTTGAAATAGATACTGTTCAGGAAAGGAAGTTCAGCGATTAAAGGATTTACTGAAAGACATCGGCTGGTTTGTAGCAGGGGTAGAACCTGAACCTAGATCTTTTGGTTGGTGGTCTTTTTTTTCATTTTTTCTTTTTTGTTTTTTTATTGTTGGGGATTCATTGAGGGTACAAGAAACCAGTTTACGCTGATTGCATTTGTTAGGTAAAGTCCCTCTTACAATCGTGTTTTGCCCTCAAAAGGTGTGGCACACACCAAGAACCCCACCTTACTCCTTCCCTCTCTCTGCTCTTTTTTTTTTTTTTTTTTTTTGAGGCAGCAGCGTCTCAAGCTGTCGTCCTAGGTAGAGTGCTGTGGTACATGGTGTCATAGCTGACAGCAACCTCAAACTCTGGCTCAAGAGATCCTCTTGCCTCAGTTTTTCTATTTTTAGTAGGGATGGAGTCTCACTTTTTTTTTTTTTTTAAGACAGAGCCTCAAGCGGTCACCCTGGATAGAGTACTGTGGCAGCACAGCTCACAGCAACCTCCAATTCCTGGGCTCAAGCGAGTCTCCTGCCTCCGCCTCGCAAGTAGCTGGGACTACAGGCGCCCGCCACAACGCCCAGCCATTTTTTGGTTGCAGCCATCATTGTTGTTTGGCCAGCCCGGGCTGGATTCAGACCCGCCAGTTCAGGTGTATGTGGCTGGAGCCTTAGCCCAATGAGCCACAGGCGCCGAGCCAAGGGGTCTCACTTTTGCTCAGGCTAATCTTGAACTCGTGATCTCAAGCAGTATATCCACCTTGGCCTCCCAGAGTGCTAGGATTCACGAGCCACCACGCCTGGCCTTTTTTGGTTGGGGTTTAATCCACTGCACCTTACCTGACTTCAGTTATTTTTTGTTACTATTCCCAGTTTGGATGTTTTGGTTTTTATTTCGTATTTGCTTCTCTTACCTATCCAAATCAGCCCTATTCATAACATTCCTGTCCCTTTGATTCTGTTCCAGAGAGAAGTGGAAATCTTGATGTTTCTCAGTGCCATTGTGATGATGAAGAATCGCAGATCTAGTAAGTTTTGCCTGAGCGTCAGTCTCTCTGGGTGAGGTTGATGCCCTCTACAGGTGCTTTCCTTCATGTTATGAGAGGGGCAGGCATCATTTGATGAACTGGTCCCATATTTCATGCCAATTTGATTTTGAATTTGATTTTGGACTTCTACCACCCCCCTTCTCTCCCATTTCAACATGCCCTAAGAAGAAGGCCATAGAATAGGTAGGAGCGTGCAGTCCAGCCTGACCTGTGACATCTCTGTGTTTCAGTCACCGTGGAGCAACACATAGGCAACATCTTCATGTTTAGTAAAGTGGCCAACGCAATTCTTTTCTTCCGCCTGGACATTCGCATGGGCCTGCTTTACATCACTCTCTGCATAGGTGAGGAGACTGCCTTTCTTCACATTATTTGTAAGACTTACGTTGATGAAGATTGGATTTTGGGAACCAAATTCCAATTCTAAACAGGTTTCTCCACAACCTTCCATATTTTATATCTAATTATGTGAGTAGCTCAGATGATAAGAATCTACAGAGACTGTATTTTAAGAGGAAAGGAATATATTGGTGCTCTACATATGTCCACAATGTGTATTCTTCGGTGGCTGAAATCCTTGAATTGGTTTGAGAGTAAATCCCTAAAATAAGATTTTTTTTTTTTTTTTTTTGAGACAGAGTCTCGAGCTGTCACCCTGGGTAGAGTGCTATGGCGCCACAGCTCACAGCAACCTCCAACTCTTGGGCTTAAGCAATTCTCTTGCCTCAGCCTCCCAAAGTAGCTGGGACTACAGACGCCCACCACAACGCCCGGCTGTGTTTTGGTTGTAGTTGTCATTGTGGTTTAGCAGACCCTGCTAAACAACAGTGACCCCACCGCCTTAGGTGTATGTGGCCAGCGCCCTTGCCAACTGAGCTATGGGTGCTGCCCCCAACATAAGATCTTATGTTTCCTCTGACATCTTCTTTCTGTGTTTAGTGTTCCTGATGACCTGCAAACCCCCTCTGTATATGGGCCCTGAATACATCAAGTACTTCAATGATAAAACTATTGATGTGAGTGGTCCTCCTCCCTTCTGTTTCTTGGGTCCCTGCTGGGTGATTTTGTAATTGTGCTTGTTGTTTACTACGAGGAACAATAGTGCTTAAAATGAAAGTGAAAGGCACTGTGGTTTATTTTGGGAGCTGATGGAGAGGGGAAGCCAGGAAGAAGAATTAGATTCTAAAGTCTGAACCTTCTTAGGAGCCTATGTGATCTAGCTCACTTTTCTTCCTTGTACAGGAGGAACTAGAACGGGACAAGAGGGTCACTTGGATTGTGGAGTTCTTTGCCAACTGGTCTAATGACTGCCAATCATTTGCTCCTATCTACGCTGACCTCTCCCTCAAGTGAGTAGGGCAATGGGAGGAATGGTGGGAATTGAGATGCTTTGCCTTCCTTCAGTTTTTTGGCCTTGATTTTTGCACATGGCAGCCAAAGGCATGTTTCTCCCATCTCCATCTCCAAATATCTACATTTCCATTTTCCTTGATTTTTCATTCTTGTATTAGTATGGTAAATAATGTATATTCTTCTCAGGTACAACTGTACAGGGCTAAATTTTGGGAAGGTGGACGTTGGACGCTATACTGATGTTAGTACACGGTATGTAAAGACCTGGAAAGAGGGTCTGAGCAGGGAATCACTTTGAGTGATGTACACAGGTGCATTGATAGAGTACTTTCTGGGTCCTGTAGGTATAAAGTGAGTACATCACCCCTCACCAAACAACTCCCTACCCTGATCCTGTTCCAAGGTGGCAAAGAAGTAATGCGGCGACCACAGATTGACAAGAAGGGACGAGCTGTCTCTTGGACCTTCTCTGAGGTATCTGAAAGGATGAGCAAGTGGTTTGGAGGAGGATGTGGAACATTGAATGGGCTTTGGAGCCCAACCTGGGTTTGATTTCATAGCTCTGCCACTTGCACAGTAGCTTTGCGATTATGTACTCCTTGGTAGACTTCATTTATTCACTTAGCAAATTTATATTATGTGTCAGACCTTCTAGTACTGGGGAACAATTATTAGCTCAGACTCAGTCTCTAAGGCTGGTGCACATATAGTCTGTAGGTGTTAGGTTCATTTTTGGTAAATTGGAGACAGTAACACTTGGCTCACAGGATTGTTTTGCAAGTTACATTAGATAACATTAGGCAATACCTAATAATAATATAGGTATTATTCTTTACAATGGATGGTATTTTATGGGTATTTACATGTTGGTTGACTTTTCTGAGTACCCATAAAAGAAGAATGTTAGGTTAGGGCAGGTTTCTGCTCTTTGCTTCCTGTCCTCTTTTCTAGACTTTTTCTAAATACTTCTTATTTCCTAGGCTCTGAACTCTCCTTTCCCACCCAAATCCTGATGTATGCATCTCTTTTGTGCAGGAGAATGTGATCCGAGAATTCAACTTGAATGAGCTATACCAGCGGGCCAAGAAGCTATCAAAGGCTGGAGATAGTATCCCTGAGGAGCAGTCTATGGCTCCAACTCCCACCACAGTGCCAGATGGGGAAAACAAGAAGGACAAATAGGTTCCTGGCCTTGTCAGTGCTTCCTCTCTTATCAGTTCCAGGCTACTTTGAGGTCCTGCTCCTTCTAAAACAACAAGCCTGAAGCCTCAGTCTTTTATTTATATTTTCCCCTGTTTTGCTATACCTGGGTAGGGCAAGGTACTGCTTGATTTTAAAGAGGCTTCCAGGGAATTGTTAAGCACCCTACAGGAAGGTCTGCCCTGCTGTGGCCAACTGTTTCACTGGAGGAATAGACATTCTAATATGATGGAGGAGGAAATGGTTTCCTTTCAAGTTTGGGTCAGTGTGTTAACATCTATCAACCACTTAGACATCTCTGTGGTTTCATTATTCTTTATAGTGGACCCACACAGCCTAGTTATACCTAGGTTGCTATAAGATAAGATGCTGAGGTATAGAATGCTAACGATTTTTCTTCAGGGAACCTTGCTTCCTTAGGCCCTATTTGCTTGGTTTATGGCCTTCATTAAAAGTATAACCCTAACTTTGCCACAGGTCTCAAGGACAAACCTTTAACCACAGAGGTTTCATCACTGAAGTTAGTATTAGACAATCCCCCTATCTTGTGGGGGTTTAGAGGAAGGGGAGTAGAGGTTTAAGATGTTCATTGGTGTATTGTCACCTGGAGGAGAAAGCCCCCGGACTGGATTGGGGTTTCACCAACCCCTCCCCCCAGTCTATTCCTCTTTCTCCCAGTTGATTGTTTTCCATAATAAAAAGAATGGTATTTCCTTTTGTTTGTGCCTTTGTGTGATTGTCTTTGAGTATAAAGCATAGACCACCCGCCTATAATCCCAGCACTTTGGGAGGTTGAGGCAGGGTTGCTCCTGATCCTCAGATCAGGAATTCCAGACTAGCTTGAGCAATACAGGAAGAAAAAGAATATTTGCAGGCAGCGCCTGTGGCTCTTCAAGTAGGACGCCGGCCCCATATGCCGAAGGTGGTGGGTTCAAACCCTGCCTCGGCCAAACTGCAAAAACAGAAAAATAGCTGGGCGTTGTGGTGGGCACCTGTGGTCCCAGCTACTCATGAGGCTGAGGTAAGAGAATCGCCTAAGTCCAGGAGTTGGAGGTTGCTGTGAGCTGTGTGATGCCACGGCACTCTACCAAGGGCAATAAAGTGAGACTACAAAAACAAAATTACTAGCTAGGGGTACTAGAGATGTTGTGGCACAGGCCTCTGGCTAAGTGGAGGATCATAGAGAGCCAAGGAAATTTTATCCCCAAAATATGACTCCTTGGTATAAAGAATATTTTGAATTAAAGGCCATTCATGACCAGAAAGCATTGGAAAGGCCTTCTCTATGTAAAACCCGGCTAACCTGATTAGAGATAAAAAGGGATGCCGACTTCCTCTTTTTTTTTTTTGAGACAGAGCCTCAAGCTGTCACCCTGGATAGAGAGCTGTGGCATCACAGCTCATAGCAACCTCCAATTCCTGGGCTCAAGCGAGTCTCTTGCCTCTGCCTCCCAAGTAGCTGGGACTACAGGTGCCCGCCACAACACCCGGCCATTTTTTGGTTGCAGCCGTCATTGTTGTTTGGCGGGTCCTGGGGCTGGATTCGAACCCGCCAGCTCAGGTGTACGTGGCTGGCGCCTTAGCCCATTGAGCCACAGGCGCCAAGCCTTCCTCTTTTTTTTGAGACTGGTCTTGTAGCAGGAAAACCGACGCAGACAGAAGACTCTAAGCACCAGTCAATAGAGGAAGCAGCGAGTTTATCCCAGCTAGGAGACTTGGCTGGGAGACTCGGTGGACTAGTATCCTAAAAACTGAGTGCCCCCCCCCCACCCAAACACTTGCCGTTCTTTTATAAATTTTTATGGGTCGGGCTAGGGTGCACGTGAGAGTGATAAAGGATGTGAGGTACGTGACAAACGTGAAAGTCGTGGGACTGGAGGGAAGATCTGCCGGCGCCCTTGACTCTAGGCAGGCTACTTGTCTTCAAGGGCGAGGGAAGGCTAAGGAAGTTGCAAGGTTACTATCTAGCCCCCAGCGCCTTCCAAGAGAAAGATATACAGATAACAGAGACATTTGCTACAGTGGAGTGTTACAGACTGTTTGGCTAATGCCTGTACAGAGTGGCCAGGACAGATCTTTAGTTCTGCCTTTACTTTCCTGCCTCAGTCTCACTTTGTTGCACCCTCTTAGAGTGCTGTGGCATCATAGTTCACAGCAACTTCATCCTCTTGAGCTGAAGTGATTCTCTTGCGTCAGCCTCCCAAGTAGCTGGGACTACAGGCACCCACAACCCCCAGTAATTTTTTTTTGTGAGACAGAGCATCAAGCTGTCACCCTGGGTAGAGTGCAGTGGCATTGCCTCTAACTCCTGGGCTTAAGCGATTCTCTTGCCTCAGCCTCCCAAGTAGCTGGGGCCACAGTGCCCACCACAAATGCCCAGCTATTTTTTGGTTGCAGCCGTCATTGTTTGGCGAGCCTGGGGTGGATTCAAACCCCTCATCTTGGGTGTACGTGGCTGGTGCCTTAGCCATTTGAGCCACAGTCTCCGAGCCAACCTCCAATTATTTTTAGAAACTAGGTATCGCTCTGGCTCAGGCTAGTCTCCAACCCATGAGCTCAGGTGAGCCACCTGCCTCAGCCTCCTAGACTGTGAGGCCACAGTGCTCCACCTAACTTCCTTTACTGAATGCTAGCAGACCTGACCCCAGATCATTTAAAACACAATACCTGTCTCTCAGGTTAATTTACAAGTCAATCTGTTCTTCCATCACTATATCCCCCTAGCAGCCACTTGCTACCCCTATACTTTTCACATTCTCTCCCCTTCCTTCTAAAAGGAATCTATAGAGGTCTCTGACCATCGCTGAGACATTGGGTAATCATTCTTAAGGTTTCCCTCATGCGCATTATTGGAAAAAAACCTTTCTCTTATTAATCTGCTACAATTGTAAATTGAACTTTCAGCGAAGCAACAAAAGGGAAAAGGGTGGTTAGCTGTGATCCCTATAATCGCTTGTGCCCAGGAATTAGTGATTGCAGTGAGCTATGATGATGCCACTGCATTCCAGCCTAGGCAACATTCCAGCCTTTGGCAAAAACAAAAAGCCAAGGTGGGGTGGGATGGCTCACATTTATAATCCTAGCAGTCTAAGAGGCCAAGGGAGGTGGATTACTTGAGGGCAAGAGTTCAAGACCAGCCTGAGCAAAGCAAGAAAAATTAGCCAGGCTTCATGGCAGACCTTTATAGTCACAAGTGGGAGGCTGAGGCAGTAGAATCCTTGAGTTCAGGAGTTTGAGGTTGCTGTGAGCTAGACTGAGGTCACGGCACTCTAGCCAGGGCGGCGGAGTGAGACGCTGTCTCAAAACAAAAACAAAAACAAAAAAAAACGGCAACTGCAGAGGAATTGCCCATCTCCTTAGTGTAAAAAACCAACTTGTTTTCTTTCTCCAATACTGGGCATCGATCTATCTCCAGGATTAC
Organism: Arctocebus calabarensis; assembly: GCA_963573935.1. Classification (NCBI taxonomy): domain Eukaryota; kingdom Metazoa; phylum Chordata; class Mammalia; order Primates; family Lorisidae; genus Arctocebus; species Arctocebus calabarensis. Next base: position 39,872 of record CAUYON010027375.1, read on the forward strand.
CAAATAGGGTAAATAGCGACTTAATCCTAGAGTACAGACCGCACAGAGTTATGCTGTGGATTTAGGTCAGGATCATTCTAACAATCCCAGGGAAGAGGGTTTGCGGAGTGGGTAGTGCCCCACACCGTTTAGCTCAACGCCTAGGTATAGTAAAGCCTGTGAGCGAGGCTTGCCTGCAGGTCTATGTGGTCCCCGCCCCCTACTGGCCATACTTCCAGCCGGTTGGTTTGGTCTGGCGCTCCCCCTCCCCGAGTGCAGAGTGGTTGTGCCGGTCGGTCCCGCCCCCCGGCAGGCCTCGTGGGCTGGGGAGAGGTTTCCGCTGTAGGGTCAGAGATTCAAACCTAAGGTTTGGAGGTTGGGGCGGGCTGTCCACTGCTCAGTTGCTGCTCAGTGTTCGCGTCATCACCTATCCTTGTCCCCCACCTGCCAGGTCGGTTCTCTTCCCTTTCGGCTCTAGGCGCTATGGCTCCCCGCGGTAGGAAGCGGAAGGCCGAGGCCTCGGTGGTCGCGACGGCGGAGAAGAGAGGGAAGCAGGCGAACGGTGTGGAGGGAGTGGAGAAGGCGACCGTC